>JAXIVJ010001634.1:77500-87500 GCA_036785665.1 Chirona hameri | reverse complement strand
AATCAACCCCCCCTGCAGTGCGCGGGTTAAGTTGCATACGATTCCAAAGTATGATCGCATTACGTCCTAAACAAATTTAAATGAAAATCTGAACCGCCATGCACTCCCAAAAAAGAGTATTTAGTGTTTCCACATTTGAAGAACAAAAGGAGCAAGAGTTGTCTTCAGCTTTGCTGATAATGTGTACAAATGTGTTCGTGGCTATGATTCATGATATCAAACGAAAATAGAGTGCTTGAATATATGTGTTCTTAGTAGCAATACTAATATCCAGCATACTCCCAGATTGGAAATGACTAACATCTCTAATCCATTTCTCTTTCAGTGTTTTTTTTGCGATTTGACGTATTGTGTCTTTAGACGCGATATGTATTATACATATGCCATCCGTGCTATTCTAGCAGTTGTTTGAACTATATTTGTTCTATGAGGAATGAGAGGGTAGAGAATACGATATTTGTAATTTGACTCCTTGACTATACTTGGAAGACTTTTTATAAGATAGGCGTAACAAAGAAACGTCATTTGAATCCCATACCTAGTTTCTAAATCATTTTTACTATAAAGCGTTCCTGTTGTAATATGTATAAGATCCGCTATGCATCTAAGTCCTGCGCTATCCCATGTTCTTATTATACTGTTCCTATATTTTGAAACGTTGGAAAACCGAAGTTTCTCAGTTATTATTTGGTCACTACTTTGGTTGAATGAGTCCCAGAAATCGCCCAGTCTGAGACATATCACCGACCAGTCAACATTAGATCTTTGAAGAAGAATTGATATGTCATCATGTTTGTTTTTTACCGATCTTACATTTATGTGTAATATAGACAAGTGTTCTTCAACCATTTGTGAGCAAGGAAGAGTATGAAAACTGCACTGATAAATGATGTGGTCAAAGTCAGGCATATCGAACCCAGGCGCATTTTCAGGTGGCTTTAGTATAAAGTTATTAAGGTCGCTTAAGGACAAGGAAGGAATTTAAGAAGATAATACAAAATAATTGATGCAGCTGCATGCTTTCAATTTATAAAGAATAATCATAGCCGTTACTTGCATTAACCACAGACCTTGTAAAGTGTCTAATATAAAGAAAATCGTACCTATACAAACAAAGGAAAATGCTGGAGCAGCGGATTCATCATTCTAAATATTTTCCCAAAATTTCAGAATGAGCAGAATGGTTAACCCGCGAGTTACTGAGATATATTCCATAACGTCACTTACTGGGGGCTATGGAGGGGGGGAGGGGCTATTTTTTGCCCCTCCCCCCTTCGGATCTCCGGAACTATTACACCGATTGTAAAAATTCAAACCGGATTCGATAGCCCTGGGAAATTTATTGAGTAAAACTTACTATTGTTGACCTCGGGGTCACTGATACGTCACAGGTCAGGTCAAGTACATAATGTTTGACCGTGTCAAAAGGTCTCGATGGATGGAAATGTCGCGCAAAATTGCGATATTAAGCGCAGTATATAAATATATAAGCAGTCAATAAATTGGTATGATTCGTGTGTCTGACACTTCTAAGTACCATCCTAAGCTGTTTATGACCCTGTGTCAGGTTAAGGTCATCTGAGGTCACGTGGTCAAACTGCAGATTACGGCCATTAGGCGTTGTAACACATGTTTATGGTTTTTTTTTCATCTAGAACACAAAAAATGGCATTGGAAAATTGTTTGTTCTATACAAATAGAAGTAAAAAGCAAAAACAGAAATCCATTTTTGTATGCATAGTAATTCTGTGAGAGGTGGTCGATTTTTCTCATTTGAAGGTCATAAGTCAATCATTTTTGAAGATATCGACTTCAAATGTGGTGCACATATTCACCGAACACGTCTCCATCACACATATTACGGTTTTTAGATAACTCTGATTTTGTGTGTGAAAATATTGTTAAAAATGTATTTGGATTTCTAAAATTTTGAATAAAAAACTCACAAATACGAGATTGCATTTTGATAGCCTAGTCTATTGTCAGTAATTTGGTTGGAGACAATTTAATTTATCTGAAACATTGACCTTCGACAGCGTTTTCTGCGAACCATTATTTTTCAACAAAAATCGAAGAGCATGACGTCACTCTGACGTCATTCCCGGTTGATCTATCATAGCCTCATCTTTTTCCTTTGGCCAACATGTGTAGAATTGACGCCGGGGAAGGTACTGTAAGGTTGGTGACAATACTGGTGATAGTTTAATAGTTATTGCAAAATAACAGGAGGATGGGGGGCAAAAATAGCCATAACATTAATAAAGTCAACAAGGCTCAAGCCTTGAGGGACACAGACTGAAAGCATAGTTATTAGGCCGGGTCATTCGATAGGTTTTTGCGAGCATGCACATATTAATAGTGAAATTATTATGCGTTATATCATTACAAAATTACATGAATTAAAAACAAAACATTTGAAGGTGCCAACCGGCCTCTTTTTGGTGACACTTTTGCGATTTTTTCGTCAAATATCGTACACTTGGGCATTCATTATTTTTTATAAACAATTTTCTGAAAATATCATTTTAGAATTCTCCGCATGCTCTTTGACAACCGTAGTCATTGTCATGGAGTTATCATGGACAATAAAGCGGTTTCTCTGCATTTCCTGTATGGGTTTTAACCCTCGCCCGGGTAGGGCAAAATCACTGCGTGTTCGGGTAGGGGGGGGGGGGGGGGTACGACCCCCCCCCCCCCCCCTTAGCGTTTCGCCGTTAATTGAGCTAGAGCTTTGCGGCAAATACGAGCGTGTTGATTGTGACGAGAGGAAGCCATTGATATCCGATGTTAAGGTCTTAAGTCATTAGGTGACCTCTGAGGTCATGTCAATTATCCAAAAGTCATCAAAATTGTAAATGCGTATAAATTGAAATTTATCAAGCCAGAATCGTGAATGAGCATATCACAATGCTTAATAGGTGTGCCAAATTCGTAATCAAGGTCACAAAATGACAATTAAGAGAGCAGAGGTTAAGAGGAAGCTTAATTAGGTCACGAGCCATATGGAGAGAGAACTCGGAAAAGCCGTCTAAATATTTCTTGACACTGGAAAAAAGAAGGTACGAGAGCAAAAGGATCCTCTTTATAAAGACATTGGAGGGAGTCAAAAGAAATCAAACAGATATTTTAAAGGCATTCAAAGATTTTTTGAAAGAAAGTTTTGTCAGCAGAACGAAAATATATTAGATGGGGATTGTGATGACTATTTTTCGGAGGTGGCATTAACAAAAGTTGCTGACTCAGACAGAATGAGTCTACAAGAGCCAATTACTCTATCTGAATTAGGGTCGACTCTGTTTAATATGAAAAATGGAACATCACCAGGCAGCGATGGCTTTTCGGTGGAGTTTTATTAAAAAAATATGGGTAGATTTAAAGGAGTTCTTTCAAGCTATGTGTACTGAAAGTTTATCAAAAAGCACATTTCCACAAACACTAAAAGAGGGAATAATTGTGTTATTACCAAAACCAAATAAACCAAGAGAGGTAATCAAATCATACAGACCCATAACACTGCTAAACGTTAGTTACAAAATAATATCGGGCACTATTGCAAACAGACTAAAAGTGGTACTAGGAAAGATGATTGATCTTTGTCAGTCTGCTTATCTGAGAAGGAGATTTATTGGACATAATATTAGGATGATATATGATGCTATACAGTTTATGAATCAGGAACAAATAAGCGGAATTTTGTTAAGCTTGGACATTGAAGCAGCATTTGATTCAGTGAGTTGGTCTTTCATTAGAAAAGTGCTCGAAAGACGGAATTTCCCGCCCAATATCACAGGATGGTTTAATACATTATACATTGGATCTTTTGCTAGGGTTCTGTATAACGGGCATCTGTCAGATAAGATAAAGTTGGTTAGATCATGTAGACAGGGAGATGCGTTGAGTTGCTATTTATTCATATTGGTCATGGATGTTTTGGCAAAAAGAATCCAATGTAATGTAGAAATCAAAGGAATAAAAACAGCCAATCAAGAACACAAAATTTCAATGTATGCCGACGACACAGTATGCCTGATAGAGCCAAATGAGAGATGCATCATGAAGCTGTTTCAGGAGCTTGGATGGTTCGCTAAGTTCTCTGGTTTGAGCCCAAACTTAGACAAAACGCGAGCCATGTGGATTGGAGCCCCTTACAGAGATGCAGACATTTTTCAGAGAAATGTGTCTGTACAGTGGTGTAGGACATTGAAAATATTAGGCATTACCTTTGAAAACAGCCTGCACAATATAACAGATGTGTACACAGAGAAGGTAAACGAGATAAGACGGGAAATAGCTAAATGGATGTATAGAAATGTATCATTACAAGGAAAAGTAACAATAATAAAGTCATTACTAGTATCAAAGATAAGTTATCTTTTTATGACAATTCCAAATCCCCCCCCCCCCCAATCGATTGTTAAGGAGTTGACAAAAGCCTTATACACGTTTGTTTGGCATGGAAAAACAGAAAAAGTTAAGCGTAGCACACTGATAAAAGATCCACTAAATGGAGGAGTGGGTATGCTAGATCTCAAGTCTTATATGACAGCTTTAAAAATTACTTGGATTAGGAGATCTATTACGAAACGGGCGATATGGAATGATATAGCAAGTAAAGTAACAATCAAAAATGTAGAATTCTGGCAAATGGGTCTCGCCGCGCTGAGAAGGAAGGCTGTCCGCATTATAAATCAATTTTGGAGGGAGGTTCTTTTTGCCCTTGCCGATTTTAAAGAGGAATATAAACTAAACACTCACCAATTAACTGCCAGTCCTATTTTTTTATTCAGATACCAAAAAATTTAAGACTACATGGATTAAGGAATTGTACGAAAAAGGTATTAGAACGTTAAATGATCTGTTAAAGTCAGATGGTTCATTGATGGAATATGAAGAACTGAAACAGATATATAACATCCAGGCTACATTTCTCGATTATAGGGCTTTATTAAGTAGTTTACCTGGTGAATGGAAGGAATCTAGAGAAAGAATGAAACTAACCGAACCGACTATGGACCCATTCATCGCTATAATTGTCTCTGAAAATACAGGAACATCCCACCTAAACAAGATATTAGTACGGAGCAAAACCAAACAACTTAATAATGTGTGGGAAGGGGCGTGGGAACATAGACTTCGAGAAGTGAATTGGACAAATGTCTATACAAGCTTAAGAGATACCCCGGTTCAGTACAGGACCACTAGATATAAAGTTATCAGCCGCATAGTAGGAACAAACAGTTTACTTAAGAAAATGAAGATAACAAACTCAGATGCTTGTGAGCATTGCACGCAGCGGGAAAACATACTACACAAATTTTGGTATTGTAGGAGGGTACACAACTTTTGGAACGAATTAAAGGCGTGGTTTATAAGTAAACAACTGGGTAGATTAGCAGAAAAAATTAGCATCAATGAAATAGTACTGGGAGGTGACGACTGTCTGATTATGAACCATGTAGTTTGTGCAGGTATACACATTATTTATTCAAAGAACCGACCTTCGGTGATATTACTATTAGCTATTCTTCGGTCAGACCTGCACAGTGAGAAGTACAGTGCAAAGTTAAATGACAAGATGGAGGAGTTTAATATGAAATGGAGGACACTTAACTATTTAGGAGAAACTGAATGATTCTGATCAACGTTTGTAAAACCTGGCTATTGAAAAGTGAAAAAAAATGAAGAAAAAAACACTATGTATGCATATGTGTGCGCCTTACCCAACCGGGCCGCCTTACCCAACCGGGCCAACCTGAGACCGGCTCTTGCAAGGGCCGGTCGGCCGCCCGGGCGCGCGGCGCGCCAGTCTAACGGACTGACGGGTCGCGCGCCCGGTCGGCCGATGGGGGCAATGCTCGTGACGTCGTGCGAGGCAGTGTCGGGCGTGGGCTGCGGCCTGTCTGGAGCGCCGGGGAGTACCCCACAGCTCTCCCCGGCCGGGGCGGTAACCCCCAGACCTCCCGGAGCCGGGACGGTTTTGCCAATGTCGCGGGCACCGTTCCGGCTTGGCCAGGCGGGCCGCACAGATGCTGATAATGCAATGTTCGTGTTCATGTGTGTATGTTTAGTGTCTTTTTATTGAGTTTTCCGAAATATATATGTTTGACCTGGGAAAAAAGAAGAAAAAAAGTGTTAAAATGCAAATGTGTCATGTGTCGAAATGTGATCCATATGATTGATGACTGAATTATCGAAAAAAATTATTTACAAAAAATCACAAAATGTCCTAAAAACTGCCAAATTACAAAAAGGTCATGTCAGGTTATCTGAGGTCAGTGACCTCGGTTGACCTGTGGAAGCGCTTGACCCCAGTGGAATATATAATTATGTAAAAGGGATTCGAAATTTGAAATCAGCGTCACAAAATATCCTAGAAACCGTCAGAAGCCCAAAAAAGTCATCTGAGGTCATCGGAGGTCAATGACCTCAGTTGACCTCTGAAAAGGTCAATCGAGGTCACAATCTCAGTGGAAACCACAACTGTCACCTGGAAACACCTGTACATATGCTCCTGAACAACAAACACTCGAAAACTGCACAAATTACAAGCATCGATACTGCGGGACGCCAGTTGCGCCTGACATGACCTTGAGAAACAGGTCATAGGTCACGGGTCATGGGAGTTAGAAATTCAAATTATTTAGAGTATGTGGGAAATGTTTCAAAAGTTGGGTACTGAAATTTGAATCAAAATATGTTGGAAACTACGCGAGTTATTCTAGAAAAACCGAGGGGGTTGGCATCCTCCCCCTACCCGGACGAGGGTTAACCCGCGCACTGCAGAGGGGGTTGATTTCCGCCCCCCCCCCCCTCAGGTTTTTCAAAGATAGCGAAAAAACGCGCAGCCGGATTTTGATATACCTGTTAGGACATCAATTGCGCACACTTTTAGGAGAAAAAAAATATCCTCGGGTCATCTCAGGTCAGGTCACCAGACCAGGTCAAGTGACCCCACCACCAAAAATGTTTGCAGTTGTGCCAAAGCCAGAGTTTTTCACCGATCAGGTTGAAACTTATAGGATGTCATGAGGGTATCAGGACTTAATTCGTTTAACTCGGAATTTTGATATCGGTGACCTAAGGTCAGGTCAATTTCGTAACCTCCCCATAATAAGTCAATGGGGAAATATACAAATGCTTCCTATTTCAAGGATATGCATGGTCTAGTCCAATTACTTCTGTATCATGTTATTATAGGATATTCTTGATGATCCAAGTGTAAGTTTTGTTCAGTGACCCCTATTGGGTCATTTGAGGTCATGCGGGGTCACCATCACTTTGTTGTCAATAACTCTCGACATAATGCAGATAGATAAGTAAAACAGATATCAATGTGTTTGTTTCGTCGAGACACGTCTTCCCATATCCAACATGCCCTACTTGGGTCACCACTTGACCTTGACCTTAGGTCAAATTGTTAAGTTGATTTAACAAAGTCACCATATATATCATTCAAAGCGCCTTGACAAGATAAACACAATGGCGTAAACAGTTTTCCGTTATCTTTATTAAGTACAAAGTTATTAGCAAAAAACTATTTGGCAAACAAAACTGCATTTGCCCCCCTTTTTGACCTCTGGAGCCTCAAATATTGACCTGAGATCAAATATAAGGACATTTCAGCGATTACAAATTTCACTGGCTGGCGTTTGCTTTTTTTCCGTTTGTTTCTAACTATCATCGTTTCTGAGATATATGGGAATTTCTGGAGCGATGTCCTAAAACAGGAAAAAAACTGGAATAATTGACCTTTGATGACCTCTGGTGACCTCAATTTTGACCTGACTTAAAAAAACACTGAAATACTTTCGATAGAACATGTATGAAGCTATCAAATGACTTTTTCCGCTTCTCGCTACGTTGCGTAGTTTTCGAGATCTCAGGGGGGGGGGGGGCGGAAATCAACCACCCCCCCTGCAGTTCGTGTTCGGCGCAAAGCCCCCTGCAGTGCGCAGGTTAAGACACCCGCGCACAGCGCCATCTATTGAGCGGACTTGCAATGTATGCACTAGGTGCAGGTTCCCGGCTACAGAGGTCTGCAGAGGAGCTGCACACGCACTGAACGCAGTGGTGGCGGATAAGGGGGGGGGAGCTCCCCCCTCAAGAAGTTTGGGGCGGGGGCAAACATATGATTCCCCCATAAATTTGTGAGTTGGTAAATTTGTTGATTTTTTTTTCTTCAAGAAGTTGGTTCGATTTGTTCTTTTTGACCGAAAACAAATTGACACCGAGTGCCCCGAGGTGCCCCCCGCTAGCCTGAAGGACCCTCTAAGGCCGACAGAAGGCCCTCAGTCGGTCTAAGGGGGCCCTCGGAAGGCCTGAACTTCAACATGGGCTGTCAGACGTTTTTCAGACCATTTAGAGGCCCTGCAAAATATAGTGACCTGAATCCTAGGAGATACCATTTCGCGGCTTTTTTTGTTGGGGGGGACCTTTGGCCGTGGGGAGGGGGCCTTTGGCCGAGGGGTCCCCCTGGGTTTCTTTGCCACCCACCCCCATCCGAAAATACCTTCCGCCGCCACTGACTGAAATAGAACACCAGCAGATTAACTCCATGGCAAATGGATTTAAAGTGGGTGGGGAGGAGTGCGTGCCAAACAAATTTGACTGCATGACCTCGACTGCCCCTCGAGACAGGACAGGTACATGTCCTATCTCCAGACGTGAAGCGACTGATGAGTACGACTGATGTACTAAATGCGTACAAGTAATTCACGTAGTGCATACGTACACGTGGATTTTATTTCACAAATTGTTTTCATGACATTTCCCTTGTTCGAAAGGTCACAGAAGCCCCCGAACAGCGGTGCCATTCCTTATAACTAACGAATTCTTTAGGGGTTTGAGGGTCTATGTATATTCAATTAATTGTATGTGGTTTCCAGATAGCTATCGTGTGGTTTCCAGAGAGCCACATACAGCAGGCTTGTCATGTGGTTTTAAATGTGGTTGGTTTAGTCCAGAAAATATCAAGCCACATGAAGAAGCTCGACAGATTGTGGAGTTGATTCGAACTGTAGCTTGTACCCAGAGCATCCAGAGCATCCAGAGCATCCAGAGCATCCAGAGCATCCAGAGCATCCAGAGCATGGTTTCCGAATGAACCAGCCATTCATCGCTTCAATAATGGAATGGTTCAACGTTAATAGTCGTTTTAAACAGAGTTCGTCACGGGCCGGGCTGGCCCTATGGGTCATGGGCCGGGCCTGGCCCGGGCCTCAACTTTAACCCGGCATTGGCTGAAGTCTCAGCCAAACGCCATTGACTGGGGAAGGGGGGGGCGTTAAACGCCCCCCTGGTTATCTTCCGAACCAATGATCGCAGCGAGACGCACAAGGCAACAATCGAAAGTTCTCAATGAGGAAAATCTAAAACATGCTCAAAAATGTCAAAGTGAGGTCAAATGTCAGGTCACTGTCAGGTCAAAGGTCAAAATCGGCGTATTTGAATTTATGGGCCATACTTTCCATCCAAAGCCTTCGATTGCGACCAGTTTCACCCAAAGTGCTGCCAAAGGTATGATACATATCCCGCATGAGCTAAAGTGAGATTGTTGGCCAAGGTCAAGGTAAGGTAAAGAATGTGACTATGCTAAAAACAATCAACGAAAGTCATGCAACACATGTTTTATGAGTTATTTTCCACGTATAATTATATAGTGATTGTTATTTTACCACCTGACTTCATTTACGTGAAGTAAATGTCAATTTCAGGTCAAGCTCAGGTCACCGAAAGTCAAAATTTTACATTGTTAAATCTAAACAAAAAAAGCATGTTGCTAGACCAGTTTTATCTCATGAAAACAGCGGTGGCATTTATTTGTCTGTATCTATTCAATAAAAGCAAGAAACGCAATTTCAAAATATGACGTCATAAGTTACCCATACTTTAGATGTCATAAGTCAGTCAAAAATGGAGATATCAGTTTGAAATTTCGCATGGTAGTTGTCTAGGTATGGCTCTCTGACATGCCTTCCGTTTTTTTATATTCTAGAAAATG
>JAXIVJ010001634.1:0-72500 GCA_036785665.1 Chirona hameri | reverse complement strand
TCGTTTCATAATTAACATCGGGCTATAAATGGTGGTAAATTAGTAATTGTGGTAAATGAGCAGCTAAATTGTTAAGTGTAAATACGGTCAACAAAGATGTCGGGCCAGAGGTTGAAGCTTAAATTACCTACAGTTTCGTGGGAAGAAGTTCACATAACTTTACTAGCCTCTTCTCGTTCATTATTCAAACGTCTCACGACTGTTTTAGTAACGAATAGCTGCACCAGCCACTATGTGGCTTTTGTTGAAAACCAATCGGGACCAACTTTTTAGCAAATACGTTTAATTTGCGGTTCTCATTCAACCATCATATGATATATCGAATACAAACTGCTATTCTACATTAGGTACGACCCAGTTTAAAAAGCTGCATATAATTTGTTCATATAACACCGGTACTAGTCACTGATTCTGAACTTACGCCTCAGTTGATGCGTCGTCTTGTCTGGAGCATGAAGTTGTTCAGGATCATCTCTGGTGATGGAACATGCTCAGGGTGGATGGCCATCATCGCCAGCGCGCTGAGGCGCGACTCTCCCATCCGGTTCCTTAGCCAGGTTTTTACCCTCTCCAGTGTAGAGAAGCTCCTCTCTACGCTGGCCGTTGTGACCGGCTGCGTGGCACCTATGCGCAGTAGACCCCACGTCAGAGGAAAGCAGGTCCTTGGGCAGCGGCGGAATGCGTCGATAAACGTTGCTGGCCTCTGGGACCGTGGCTTCCCAGCCCACATGCTCCTCCACATTCTCAGCTCGCCGGCTGCGGCTACTTGAGTGTGGGGAGGTAGCACTGTCTGGTACAGTTCCAACGCTTCAACGAAGAACTCGTCGCCGCTCTCCTCGAATGATGCGAGTCCGGGCACCAGCTTACTGAGAAGCATGCTTTTTTGAGTTTGCTTAGAAAAGCGGAACTGGAGCTGATCAATGAGGTCCCCCAGGAGTGGCTCATAGATCGTGGTTCGGAAGTAGGTCTCTGGGTCTGGCGTCTGTAAGCCTTTGCGCTTTGCCTCCCTCTCACCCGAACCTGGCACATGCATCGGCTCCCCTGGTGCTGTCTGCGTACGGACTTCCTCCACATGTTCGAATATCCTGTTGAATTCCTGGATGGACTCTGCTTCTTTTTGTTTCAGGCTCACTTTGTCGCTGTCGATGAGCTGCAGACCTTGCGCCAGGTCTTGCTGTTTGTCTTGAAGCTGAACGGCTACTGACCTGGTGATGCTCATCACGTCTGCCGTCGCGAACAAGCTGAGCATGAAGTAGCGCTGTGGTTGCTTTCAGCAGTGGCTCGGCCTTGCTGACGCTGGTCGCGTCACTCCATCCCGATATCTGCTGCAGTGTGAGCACGATGGCTGGGAAAAAACTCGATGAATGTATCTAGAGCCTCGTGACGCTCCACCCACCTCGTTGCGCACAGTTTTTCAGCCTTTGTTTCGATGCTTCTGGACACTTGAAGCTGACTGCTGCCTGGAAAACAGCCTTCCTCTTGGCGCTGCTGTTCAGAAAGTCAACGATGCTCTGAACACTTCCATACATGTTCCTCACGAGTTGGAGTTTGCTTGCTGCTACCAGTTCCAAGTTCAGTGAGTGGCTACAGCAGTGGATATACAGAGCCATCTGATTTTTCTCGAGAAGCACGGTGGCCGCACCTTTCAGCTCTGAGCTAATCACCGCCGCACCGTCGAAGCCTTGCCCTACGCATGAGGCGACATTTAGGCCAAACTTTTCTACTGCCGTCATGATAGTCTTCCCCATCAGTTTACCCGTCACTTTTGGTTCCAGTATGTTGCCATCTGTTACATCGCTGAAGCTCAGGTAAAATGTCTCATCGTGGACATCACAGAACCCCATGAAATCCTCCCGTATGTGTCCGTCGTCTGTCACGTGCCTTATACAAATACTCAGTTGCTCACAGGCTGTAATATCTGTGGTTTCATCGGCAAGTATGGAGAAGCATGGTCACGCTTCGTTTGTATTGCCGTCGTCTGTCACCTTGTTTGTCGTCATGACCCCGATACAGTTTATAACTACGTTCTGGATACTTGGGCTTAGATACAGGGCGTTGCCGGCAGAGTTTTCCAGATGGCTCCGCAAGTTAGCATCTCCTACAGCTCTGTAGCGAAGCACAGCGCGGAAGTTACCTTCGTTGCTCTCGCTGTTCTCCTCAATGTTGATACGTCCAGTATCCCTGTGACCCCTGAGGGGGATGCTTTGCTTGCCGCATACTGAGATCAGCTCGATGATGGGTCTGAGGCGCTTACGAGTCTCTTCCTCGTCTTTAGCAGCTTGCAAATCGAGCCGCATGCTGATGTCCTTGCGTCTATCCTGCATTGCATCCACGAACCGTACAACGTCCTGGACAGCGTTCTCGTGATACTTTCGACTGCCATGAGAGTCCAACACGCCGGTGTTCTTGTTGTCTGTCATTTTCTTGTACTTGGTCAGTGGCTTTGTAACAAGGGTGCCTGCCGACGAGCCGACGGCACCTACTGAGTCTTTACCGAAGAGTACGCAGAATCGGCAAAATATGCCCGACTTGGATGAGGAGTAAGCCAACCACGGGTGCTTCTCAATGCAGTACGGTGTGAGACGTCTAATCTTCTCCTGTCCCTTCTCCACGTGAGCCGATGTTGGCCATGTGAAGTTGCGAGGTGGCTTCCAGGGGTTTTCGACTATGTACATTTTGTCCGCATCTGAACAGGTATCAGTGTAGAGGCCGATGTCGTATGACTTTTGCATCGTTGTGAATGCAGCCGATCGTGATGTGCCCGGGTGTTGAGGCAGTATGGCTGCTGGCGACCCGCTCGACGTCTGGCGCCGCATCACGTGACACTCTGGAAGGAGAAGGAAAGGAAATCGATGTGCTACATGGATTTCATGGAACTTAGGAGTATTAGGATTGCATGTATGCATGCCGCATGGAGGCTAAAAGTGCAAGTGGACAACATAAAAAGGAAGGATCCCAATTATCTGCGGCTTATCAATCGTGCTAAATTAATAATTTAAAACAGTTTAATTGGTAAATAAAACTACGAACTTAAGACAGCGGTACACAATTGAACGTACCATCAGGATGCGACAGGGCCATCACGTCTTGGCCGGCACCGGAGAGAGTCTCGGCGCTCGTGGCCGCCGATGTACCGGCCGCCGCCGATCCGGAGACGACGGCAGGATCTGAGATGGATAAAGGTCTGGTTGGAAACGTGGGTACACCGGGGAATCGGTTCAGGCGATATTTGAGGAGCTGGATCTAGGTCATTTCGCTCGTATCAATAGTTTGATAGCGAGAAGACAGAAGAAAATTTAACTCATAAGTAAGTCTGACTGGTTTCGCATCGTTTCATAATTCGTAGCGGCTTAGATATAAATTGCGTTACATTACTATTTTAAAGCAGCTTAATTTGTAAATACAACGACGGGCTTGATAAAGCCATATACACTTGAGACGAGACCGACATAGACCATAGACCGACTAAGCGCACCACAGACCGACTGAGTGCCCCACATACCGACTGAGGGACCCGCAGACCGACTGATAGTCTCAGCCATTCAGGTCACTGAGGGACCCACAGACCGTTTGAGGTACCCATAGACCAACTGAAGGGCCCCAAATACCAACTGAAGGCCTCATAGACCGACTGAGGGCCCCAAACCTGACTGAAAGCTACCTACACAGGCCCACTGAGGGCCCCACAAACCAACTGAGACCATTCCAGACCCTTTGAGTGTCAATGGATCGACTGATGACCCCAGGCCCATAAACCGACTGAGGGCCCCATAGGCCGACTGAGGACCCCGCAGATCGACTAAGGGCCCCGCATACCAGCTGAGGGCCCACACACCGATTGAGTGTTTCATTTTCCAAAGACCGGCTGAGAACGACCCAGGTCACTGAGGGCCCACAGACCGACTGAGAGTCACGCAGTACACTGAGGGCCAACAAACCATTTGAGGGCCTCATAGACCAATTGAATGGCCCCACAGACCTATTGGGCGCCCAATAAACCGACTGAGGGTCCTGCAGACCGACTGAGGGCCCCAAGGACTGACTGATAGCTACCTTTCCAGGCCCACCGAAGGTCTCACAAACCAACTGAGAGCGATCTAAGCCCACTGAGGGTCCATGTACTTACTGAGGGCCCCATATACTGACTGAGGTCCCCACAGGCTGTTTGAGAACCTCATAAACCAACTGAAGGGCCCAATAGGCCGACTTAGGGCCCCATAGACCTGCTGAGGGCACCAAAGACTGACTGATAGCTACCTACCCAGGCCACTGAGGGCCCACAGACCAACTGAGAGCCTTCTAGGCCCTGAGGGCCAATGGACCGACTCATGACCCCAGACCCATATATCGACTGAGAGCCCCATAGACCGACTGAGGGCCTCGCAGACCAACTGAGTGTCCCGCACACCTACTGAGGGCCCCAATGACTGACTGATAATACCTTTCCAGGCCCACCGAAGGACTCACAAACCAACTGAGAGCGATCTAAGCCCACTGAGGGTCCATGTACTTACTGGGGGCCCCATATACTGACTGAGGTCCCCACAGGCTGTTTGAGAACTTCATAAACCAACTGAAGGGCCCCATAGGCCAACTTAGAGCCAAATAGACCGACTGAGCGCCCCACAGACCTACTAAGGGCCCCATAGACCGACTAAGCGCACCACATACCGACTGAGGGCCTCACATACCGACTGAGGGACCCGCAGACCGACTAATAGTCTCAGTTCCCACAGCTCGGCTGAGAACCACCCTGACCCAGGGAGCGTCACAGACCGACTGAGAGCCATCCAAGTCACTGAGGGACCCACATACCGTTTGAGGTCCCCATAAACTAACTGAAGGGCCCAAATACCAACTGAAGGCCCCATAGACCGACTGAGGGCCCCGAACCTGACTGAAAGCTACCTACACAGGCCCACTGAGGCCCCCACAAACCAACTGAGACCATTCCAGACCCTTTGAGTGACAATGGATCGACTGATGACCCCAGGCCCATAAACCGACTGAGGGCCCCGCAGATCGACTAAGGGCCCCGCATACCAGCTGAGGGCCCACACACCGATTGAGTGTCTCATTTTCCAAAGACCGGCTGAGAACGACCCAGGTCACTGAGGGCCCACAGACCGACTGAGAGCCACGCAGGACACTGAGGGCGCACAAACCATTTGAGGGCCTCATAGACCAATTGAATGACCCCACATACCAATTGGGCGCCCAATAAACCGACTGAGGGTCCTGCAGACCGACTGAGGGCCCCAAGAACTGACTGATAGCTACCTTTCCAGGCCCACCGAAGGTCTCACAAACCAACTGAGAGCGATCTAATCCCACTGAGGGTCCATGTACTTACTGAGGGCCCCATATACTGACTGAGGTCCCCACAGACTGTTTGAGAACCTCATAAACCAACTGAAGGGACCAATAGGCCGACTTAGGGCCCCATATACCTACTGAGGGCCCCAAAGACTGACAGATAGCTACCTACCCAGGCCCACTGAGGGCCCACAGACCAACTGAGAGCCTTCTAGGCCCTGAGGGCCAATGGACCGACTCATGACCCCAGACCCATATATCGACTGAGAGCCCCATAGACAGACTGAGGGCCACGCAGACCAACTGAGTGTCCCGCAAACCTACTGAGGGCCCCAATGACTGACAGATAACTACCTTTCCAGGCCCACCGAAGGACCCACAAACCAACTGAGAGCGATCTAAGCCCACTGAGGGTCCATGTACTTACTGAGGGCCCCATATACTGACTGAGGTCCCCACAGGCTGTTTGAGAACCTGATAAACCAACTGAAGGGCCCCATAGGCCAACTTAGAGCCAAATAGACCGACTGAGCGCCCCACAAACCTACTAAGGGCCCCATACACCGACTAAGCGCACCACAGACCGACTGAGGGCCCCACATACCGACTGAGGGACCCGCAGACCGACTAATAGTCTCAGTTCCCACAGCTCGGCTGAGAACCACCCTGACCCAGGGAGCGTCACAGACCGACTGAGAGACATCCAGGTCACTGAGGGACCCACAGACCGTTTGAGGTCCCCATAGACTAACTGAAGGGCCCAAATACCAACAGAAGGCCCCATAGACCGACTGAGGGCCCCAAACCTGAATGAAAGCTACCTACACAGGCCCACTGAGGGCCCAATAAACCGACTGAGGGCCCCGCAGACCGACTAAGGGCCCCAAGGACTGACTGATAGCTATCTTTCCAGACCCACTAAAGGCCCGAAAACCAACTGAGAGCGATCTAAGCTCACCGAGGGCCCCATATACTGACTGAGGACCCACAGACTGTTTGATAGCCTCATAAACCAACTGAAAGGCCCCATTGACCGACTGAGGGCCCCACAGACCTACCGAGGACCCTAAAGACTGACTGATAGCTACCTACCCAGACCCACTGAGGACCCACAAACCAACTGAGAGCCTTCTAGGCGCTCTGAGGGCCCATGGACCGACTGAGCGCCCCGCAGACCGACTGAGAGCCCCGCAGACCGACTGAGGGCCCCGCATACAAGCTGAGATCCCACAGACCAATTGAGTTTATCAGTTTCCACAGATCGGCTAAGAACCACCCAGGTCACTGAGGGCCCCACAGACCGGCTGAAGAGCCGTGCAGGACACTGAGGGCCCCACAGACCGTTTGAGGTCCCCATAGACCAACTGAAGGGCCCCATTACCGACTGAAGGCCCATGTACCGACTGATGGCCCGAGGCCCATAGACCGACTGAGGGCCCCAAACCTGACTGAAAGCTACCTACACAGGCCCACTGAGGGCCCAATAAACCGACTGAGGGCTCCGCAGACCGACTGAGGGCCCCAAGGACTGAATGATAGCTACCTTTACAGGCCCACTGCAGGCCCCACAAACCAACTGAGAGCGATTTAAGCCCACTGAGCCCACCATATACTGACTGAGGGCCCCACAGACTGTTTGAGAGTCTCATAAACCAACTGAAAGGCCCCATTGACCGAATGAGGGCCCCACAGACCTGCTGGGCGCCCCACATATTTACTGGGGGCCCCACAGACCTACTGAGGGCCCCCAAGACTGACTGATAGGCGATAGCTACCCAGGCCGACTGAGGGTCCCACAAACCAACTGAAAGCCTTCTAGGCCTTCTGAGGGCCCATGGACCGACTGATGGCCCCAGGCTCATAGACCAAATGAGTGCCCCATAGACCGACTGAGGGCCCTACAGACCGACTGATGGCCCCGCATACCAGCTGAGAGCCCACAGACCAATTTCGTTTCTCAGTTTCCACAGATCGGCTGAGAACCACCCAGGTCACTGAGGGCCCCACAGACCGTTTGAGGTCCTCATATGACCCATTACCGACTGAAGGCCCCATGTACCGACTGAAGGCCCCATAAACCGACTGATGGCCCAGGCCCATAGATCGACTGAGAGCCCCGCAGACCGACTGAGGGCTCCGCAGACTGACTGAGGGCCCCGCAGACCGACTGAGGGCCCGCAGACCGATTGAGGGCCCCGCAGACCGACTGAGGGCCCCGCAGACCGACTGAAGGCCCCGCAAATCGACTGAGGGCCCCATATACCGACTGAGGGCCCCACAAACCCACTGAGAGCCACCTAAGCCCACTGAGGGCCCCATGTATTTACTGAGGGCCACGTATACTTACTGAGGGCCCCACAGACTGTTGAGCCTCATAAACCAACTGAAGGGCCCATAGACCGACTGAGGGCCCCGCAGACCGACTGAGGGCCCCATAGACCGACTGAGGGCCCCAAAGACTGACTGATAGCTGCCTATCCAGGCCCACTGAGGGCTCCAAAAACCAACTCAGAGTCAGCTATGTCCACTGAGAGCCCTATGGACTTACTGAGGGCCCATAGACTGATTGAGGGCCCCACAGACCGACTGACAAATGCTAAAATTGTGTCCCAATAATCGGTTATCCCTGGATTTCAGTAACAAAAAAAAAACTTGAAACATCTGAGGGGCCCCATATAGAATAAAACCGGACTAAAAAAAAGAAGAAGAAAAAAACGCCACAGGGGGGTCCTAGGACCCCTAGGACCCCCCCCCCCCCCCCCGCCCGTGGCTACGCCACTGCCCTTGGCTACGAGGGCCCCTCTGATCCCATTTTCCACCCCCTCCCCCTGGGCGAAATCCTCCCTACGCCCCTGGTAGAAGGAATCTGTTTTCCATATTTGTATAAGGTAATCTACTGCACCGCTTCAGAATACTGTTGAAGGAGACTTGAGTTTGTGTTATTCAATGCTTCTCTAAGCCTTGTTGCCACATCACTGATGTGGTGATGTAGCGTCACTTTGATGCGCATCATTTGCAGTGCCGTACTTTCGCTGGACACTTTTTATCTGTGATATTGACTCGTTACAGTGTACGTATTGATAAGATTCATGCATTGATATTGACTGATATTATTGATCTTTTATTATATTACTCACTGAGTTTTAACTAAACATTTGGATTTAGAACAGACAGATTTGGATCAATGCCAAGTGTATGCCACCGCTCAGGTTAATGATTAAATCCGTGCCAATGTGTTTACGATCTGAAGTTAACTGTTGGATGCTATATGCTTATATGATGTTAATTGGTCAGTGACGAGTGGTCTTACGTGGATCGGTGATGGCGCGTGACTGGAGAGAAAGGTTCCAGCGCGGCTATATGCTCGCTTTTGCCAAGTATATGGACGTCTGTCACGTTCGACAGGCGGCAGTTTTGTACCTCACTGAGCCGCGAGAGAGCGAGTGAGAGTGAGAGAGAGCCGCACCGGCAGCGGCCAGAACAGTTAAAGGAAATAGTTCACCTTCAACATCAGTTTTAAACTGAGATAGCCGTTTTGTAGCCCGTGATGGGAAACCCCTATCTGCAAGTTTTCTTGACTGAAAAGACTTTCCAGCCGAATATATTTGATTTTTGGCGAAGGAATGCGGTGCTGGCGAAAGAATGTTGTACTGTTATTAGTTTCAGTTATTTCTCGTAGCGCTTGCACAAGTAGCATGAATATATTTGTTAATGTTTGTTTAATCGACCTTCTCCTGGAATGTACCAAAGTAAGAAATTAAACTTTGTTTTACATTTGCATTCGGGCACAGGCCTTCATCAGATGTATTGCAATCGATGATTGATCTACAAAATGTTCGCCTTTATTTATTTATTTCGAATCGGGTAGGTTTTCAGCTGGGCTGGGTGGAGGATGTAGTCTCTGATTTTCACGAGCTGTGCTAAATGTCTATTCTTGTGTCGTGTATGTGAATGATGTGTTATTTCGATTGCAATATATCTGATGAAGGGCTGTGCCCGAATGCAAATGTAAAACAAAGTTTAATTTCTTACTTTGATACATTCAAGAAGAAGGTCGATTAAACAAACATTAACGAATGTTGTACTGGTTCTAGCCCGGGCAGAGGGTATACCATCAGCCAATCAGCTTGCAGCTGGTGCTAGCAAGCGAATCGCCGGCCGCCGGTTGGCACATCTCCAATGCGAGTCTATCCTTACGCGACTAATTTCGAATATGATTGGCTGAACCATTGTTTACATTCACGTGACGTCAGGACTTTGACTCAGAGAGTATGCATATAGTTTTGATAAACAATAAAAAATGTACGGCCTTCTGTCCTGAATCGGCGCGATATAAGGCCATTTTTGACAATATAAAAAGAAATTGTATTAAAAAATATAATCAAATCGTGTTTGGTAAAAAATTTCAAGGTGAACTATTTCCTTGAATTGTGAACATGTTCTACGGTTAACCGTCCATTGACGCACTATTACCTTTAACCCTATTCCCTGCGGGGGGCAGACCTTGCCGCTTTCACTTGCTGCTTCTAAACCGTTAGGTCCTGAAACGTCCTGAAACTTTGTGACTTTTGCCCAAATTGAATGGCACGTATTGTGTCAATTTTAAAAAAAAAAATCGGTGAAGCAGAGGCGGTTCCAGGCTCCTGTTTTGGGGAGGGTGTTACGAATGCGGTTTTGCGCCGCATACTTTCTTCGTGGTTTGCAGTGCAATAAATGCGTCAGAAACAATTTCAATGTAATATGCATCATAGATAATGGGATTGTACTTATTTTTGAGGCAGAGGCGCACTCAGGATAACACAAATGGGAGGCGTTACCCACCCTCAAATTAGGTCCAACTTCAAATTAGTAAGATGATAAAAGCGTTACGGGCATGGTGCCCCCCCCCCCATGTTTTTTTCCTGGATCCACCTATGCGCAATATATCAAATTTAACAAATTACAACATATAATGCCCACATGTGACGTTCATGACGTCCCAAACAATCACGAACAGCACATATTTTTTTTCCAGAAAATCCCCCATTTTACATTCCCTGAATACGCCTATGATTTTGTATTTTGTTTTTTGTCTTCTGATATATTAAATACCATTACATTTGAAGCTCAAAAACGTTTGGGCATGAAAATTGGTCGAGGCACATGGCTGCAAATACCTTTAAAAAAACACCCAAAAGTTTAGAATTGTTTGCCCCCTGGCCATACTCAGTTCGCTCACATATATTCCGTTTTTTTACATCTTTGAAAATTTTGATGTGGTGATTTTTCCCAAAAAAAAACAGTTTTTGTTCATTTTGGGGGTCAGAAACCCAAAATTTTGAAAATCCGAGATTGACATTTTAAAGAAAATGACATTTTATATCTTTGCTTAAAGGGATTATACGGGTTTCCGTCCTGCAAGTAAATGCACTCTTTTGCAGTTGTATGAGCTTTAAACACGTTTAAGACATAACAGGGACCTCAATGCTCATTTAGTCCATTATTTCAGCAATTATCAGCGTTAAAACTTAGGCGTTTTTCGAGACTAGTATCAGATAACGAGTACTTGATCGGCACTACTGTCCACCACTGTTATCTTAAGATCATTTTTAGAGTTTTGAATTATCTGCAAGTCCGACACTGGATCAAAAAATTATTATGCAATTCAAAACTGACGGGACTTTGTAGTACTACACACTGTTCGTTGAGGTTTTGTGTTGTTGTGGTTTTCTTATCTCCGGCCTTTAGCGTTGAGAATGTGGTGGTGGCGTATTCATTTTTTTGGCATGAAAATTGATGAAAAATATAGAATTTTATGGGAAAACTAGGTAACTGCTGGTGTCGTTGGAACAAAAGAAGTTTATTTTCTTTCAAATATTGCTTATTTTACCGGAAATATGCCATAAGTGAGGTGTTTTTATTAGCATAAAAGAGATGACTGGCTCTGCCTCAGCCGGTCCTGCAGAAAATACGCGGTGGCATCACCGCGCACTTTGGAATGTCCTTACGTGCAGAAGAGGTCATTCCAGAAAAATGTGGCTACCGTGGGACTTCTACCACCTTTATAAGTACGTTTTACTGTGTAACTCAATTATTCTGGGAAAAAAACCGTATAATCCCTTTAACCCTATTCCCTGCGGGCGGCCAGAATTACGTTAACCTGCGGGGGGCAGATTCTGCCCCCCCCCCCCCAGAGATCTCGAGAATCGCTCAGTCGATTTCGATGGGGAAAACGCCGTTCGATGCGGCATGACAAGATCTCTCTTGTTGGACTGCGAATTTTTTGTTTAATTTAAAAATGGGGGGCCAGGGGGCAAATAATCCGAAACTTTTGGGTGTTTTTTTTAAGGTAATTGCAGCCATGTGGCTAGACCAATGTTCATGCCCCAAACGTTTTTGAGCTTCAAATGTAATGGTATTTAATATATCAAAAGAAAAAAAAGAAAAAACAAAATCATAGGCGTATTCAGGGAATGTAAAATGGGGGATTTTCTGGAAAAAAAATATGCGTTGTTCGTGATTGTTTGGGACGTCATGAACGTCACATGTGGGCATTATATGTTGTAATTTGTTAAATTTGATATATTGCGCATAGGTGGACCCAGGAAAAAAATATGGGGGGGGGCACCATGCGCGTAACGCTTTTATCATCTTACTAATTTGAAGTTGGACCTAATTTGAGGGTGGGTAACGCCTCCCATTTTTGTTATCCTGAGTGCGCTTCTGCCTCAAAAATAAGTACAATCCCAGTATCTATGATGCATATTACATTGAAATCGTTTCTGACGCATTTATTGCACTGCAAACCACGAAGAAAGTATGCGCCGCAAAACCGCATTCGTAACAGCCTCCCCAAAACAGGAGCCTGGAACCGCCTCTGCTTGACCGATTTTTTCGAAATTTTGACACAATACGTACCATTTAATTTGGGTAAAATTCACAAAGTTTCAGGACGCTAGGCCTAACGGTTTAGAAGCGCCAAGTGAAAACTACCGGGGGGCAGAATCTACCCCGCATGGATAGGGTTAAAGGTAATAGTGCGTCAATGGACGGTTAACCGTAGAACATGTTCACAATTCAAGGAAATAGTTCACCTTGGATTTTTTTTACCAAACACGATTTGAATATATTTTTTAATACAATTTCTTTTTATATTGTCAAAAATGACCTTATAGCGCGCCGATTCAGGACAGAAGGCCGTACATTTTTATTGTTTATCAAAACTATATGCATACTCTCTGAGTCAGAGTCCTGACGTCACGCGAATGTAAACAATGGTTCAGCCAATCATATTCGAAAGTAGTCGCGTAAGGATAGACTCGCATTGGAGATGTGCCAACCGGCGGCCGGCGATTCGCTTGCTAGCACCAGCTGCAAGCTGATTGGCTGATGGTATAGCTTCTGCCCGGGCTAGAACCAGTACAACATTCGTTAATGTTTGTTTAATCGACCTTCTCCTTGAATGTACCAAAGTAAGAAATTAAACTTTGTTTTACATTTGCATTCGGGCACAGCCCTTCATCAGATATATTGCAATCGAAATAACACGGCATTCACATACACGACACAAGAATAGACATTTATCACAGCTCGTGAAAATCAGAGACTACATCCTCCACCCAGCCCAGCTGAAAACCTACCCGATTCAAAATAAATAAATAAAGGCGAACATTTTGTAGATCAATCATCGATTGCAATACATCTGATGAAGGGCTGTGCCCGAATGCAAATGTAAAACAAAGTTTAATTTCTTACTTTGGTACATTCCAGGAGAAGGTCGATTAAACAAACATTAACCAATATATTCATGCTCCTTGCACAAGCGCTACGAGAAATAACTGAAACTAATAACAGTACAACATTCTTTCGCCAGCACCGCATTCTTTCGCCAAAAATCAAATATATTCGGCTGGAAAGTCTTTTCAGTCAAGAAAACTTGCAGGTAGGGGTTTCCCATCACGGGCTACAAAACGGCTATCTCAGTTTAAAACTAATGTTGAAGGTGAACTATTTCCTTTAACTGTGCTGGCCGCTGCCGGTGCGGCTCTCTCTCACTCTCACTCGCTCTCTCGCGGCTCAGTGAGGTACAAAACTGCCGCCTGTCGAACGTGACAGACGTCCATATACTTGGCAAAAGCGAGCATATAGCCGCGCTGGAACCTTTCTCTCCAGTCACGCGCCATCACCGATCCACGTAAGACCACTCGTCACTGACCAATTCCGGAGCCAATTCCGCCGCCCGTCAGCCGCTCACCACCCCGCCGTGCGCGCCACGCCGTGGGAGTTAGGTACAGTAGTGGTTTTGTTCATCCCCACCAGATGTCAGCGCTGGCGGGGCGCCGTCAGGTGCGCTGGCCGCTGGCTCACCGGCAGAACAGGGATAGTTCCGCCGATGGCCGCCAGGTGAGAGCGTTGATTCCATATACTACGGTAAACACTGATTGGTGTCCGCGCCGATGTCCGCGCTTGGCGCGTAACGCCAACACCATGGCATTGATTACTAATTAGGTACATCACCTCAATCAACACACCAAAGGCGTTTGAACCCTGCAAAACAAAACAAAACAATATATCATATAACATCCAACAGTCAACTTCAGATCGTAAACACATTGGCACGGATATCTCAGTAACATAAGCTGTGGCATAATCTTGGCATTGATCCAAATCCGTCCGTTCCGAATCCAAATGTTTAGTTAAAACTCAGTGAGTAATATAATAAAAGATCAATAATATCAGTCAATATCAATGCATGAATCTTATCAATACGTACACTGTAACGAGTCAATATCACAGATAAAAAGTGTCCAGCGAAAGTACGGCACTGCAAATGACGTGCATCAAAGTGACGCTACATCACCACATCAGTGATGTGGCAACAATGCTTAGAGAAGCATTGAATAACACAAACTCAAGTCTCCTTCAACAGTATTCTGAAGCGGTGCAGTAGATTACCTTATACAAATATAGCTAACAGATTCCTTCCACCAGGGGCGTAGGGAGGATTTCGCCCAGGGGGAGGGGGAGGAAAATGGGATCAGAGGGGCCCTCGTAGCCAAGGGGGCCCACATAATTAAAACAGTACAGAATGTTCTATGTTGTAAAACAACGACAAATCAGTTTTCGACAACGAAAAACGTATATTTTTTGCCTATTTTTGGGAGTCCAAAACTCCAAATTTCGCAAATCCGAGATAACCATTTTGAATCAAATGTCATTTTCTTTCTTTCAGCATTTGTATTTGAAATTTGCTTTAAAACCCTCGCCCGTGCAGCCTCCAATCAGTGCGTGACCGTGCAGGGGTGGGGTACAACCTCCTCCCCCCTAGCGTTTCGCCCCTAATTGGGCTAGAGCTTCGATTAAAAAACGAGCGAGTTTCTTGTCACGAGAGGAAGCTATTTATGTCCGGTTGTAAGGTCCTAGATCATTAGGTGACCTCTGAGGTAATGTCAATGACATAAAATTCAACCAAATTGTAAATGCGTATACATTGAATTTAATCGAGCTAGAATCGCGAATGAGCATATAATTATGCTGAATGGGTGCCAAATTTGAAATCAGCGTCACAAAATGTCCTAGAAACTGCCAAATTCCAAAAAGGTCATGTCAGGTCATGTCAGGTCATTTGAGGTCAGTGACCTCGGTTGACCTGTGGAGGCGCATGACCCTTGAAATCAGCGTCACAAAATGTCCTAGAAACCACCAGAAGCCCAAAAAAGTAATCTGAGGTCATCATAGGTCAATGAAATCAGTTGACCTCTGAAAAAGTCAATCGAGGTCACAATCTCAGTGGAAACAACAACTGTCACCTGGAAACACCTGTGCATATGCTCCTGAACAACAAACACTCGGAAAATGCATAAGTTACATGCATTGATACTGCGGGACGCCAGTTGCGCCTGACATGACCTTGAGAAACAGGTCATAAGTCACGGGTCATGTGGGTTAGAAATTCAAAACTAGCAGAGCATGTAGAACATTTTTCAAAAGTATGGTACATAAAGTTGCATTTCAATCGATTAGAAATTACGCAAGTTATTCCAGAAAAAAAACGAGGACTGTGGGGATGCCCCCCCCCCCCCCCTCGTTTTTTTCTAGAATAACTCGCGTAGTTTCCAACCGATTTCGATGCAACTTTCAGTACCCTACTTGTGAATGAAAAAAATCCACATACTCTGAAATTGTTAATTTATAACCCACATGACCCGTGACCTATGACCTGTTTCTCAAGGTCATGTCAGGCGCTCCTGGCGTCCCGCAATATCGATGCTTGTAACTTGTCCAGTTTTCGAGTGTTTGTTGTTCAGGAGCATATGTACAGGTGTTTCTAGGTGACAGTTGTGGCTTGCACTGAGAATGTTGTACCCGTACGCCCGTACCCATGCGTACTTGTACCCCTGTACCGCATACTAATACACCGCGTCGCTGCGGCCGCATGTGCCGGGGCTGATCTCGCCCCTGCGAGCGCCCTCCCCTCCGCCGGAGCCTGGCCTCGCCCTTGCGCGTGTCGCCGCCGCGGGGCATACCAGCCGGCCCGCTGACCGCTGACGCGGCCGGCTGGGGAGCGCGCTGTTCGGTGCCGGGAGTTGAGAGTGGCGGTCGTGCTGTAACGTTGTGTGGTGTCGGGAAGACGGCAATACAGTGAAGTTGTTTAACATTGAGTTATTTCTGGCGGCGCTCCGCTAACATTGGGGGCTCGTCCTAAGCGATTTTTGTAATATGTAATTCAGTGACTCAGTGACTAAATCATAAGTGACTATTAGCACCACACGGTGCCGGCGCTGGCTGTCTCTGTTCTGCACCAGCCGTGCCTACAGCCATCAGTGCCGCCAGTTCCTGTCTGAACACGGACCGTGTCTGCCACTGTTCCTGTCTCAACACGGACCACACCTGCCATCGGTGCCTGTCCCGAAACGGACCGTGCCTGCCGACGGTACCTGCCGACGGTACCTGCCGGCCGTACCTGCCGACCGTACCTGCCGACCGTACCTGCCGACCGTACCTGCCGACCGTACCTGCCGACCGTACCTGCCGACCGTACCTGTCGACCGTACCTGCCGACCGTACCTGCCGACCGTACCTGCACCGGCCTTGCCCGCCAAGCGCACCTGCACTGGCCGAACCTGCTGACCGTGCGCGCGCCGGCCGTACCCGTGCCGACTGAATCTGCCGACCGTACCTGGCGTGAGTGCTCAAATTTACTGCACCGGTGAGTACCTGCTGCCGACTTTGTGGTGCGAACTCTTGTACATCTAGACCACGTGCGAACTGATAAAACTTCCAGTTTAAAATATTGCACCAGGTACTCGCTATATTTGCTGTCTGTGGCTCTCGTGCGACCCAAGCAGCGACGGGATTAGACGTGATTAGCCCTGGATTTGTGTGTGCTGTACAAGTGTGGTTCATACGCTGCTCGTAATTGTGTGCTTGAACTTTGCTACATTTACTACGCGTTATGTCATAAATACGCAGCCGGGGCTAGGACTAAATCCAATTATCCAAACGTGGTACTATTCAAGCATTTTGGTGCCTATTTTGCTTAGTCCGTCAATCCTGTCGTCGGCCGGATCAGGTCTGGACCATCGTCGATTGGATCCCTTCTGCCCAGTCGTCGGCCGGATCCCGTCTGTCTCGTCGTCGGTCGGATCCCGTCTGTCCCGCCGTCAGCCGGATCCCTTCTACCCCGACGTCACCGGATCCCGTCTGCACCGTCGTCGGCCGGATCCCGTCTACACCGTCATCGGCCGGATCCCGTCTGCCCCGTCGTCGGCCGGATCCTGTCTACCCTGTCGTCGGCTGGATCCCGTCTGGACCGTCGTCGGCCGGGCCACCGCCTGCCCCGTCGTCGATTGGATCCTTTATGCCCAGTCGTCGGCCGGATCCCGTCTGTCTCGTCGGCCGGATCCCGTCTGTCCCGCCGTCAGCCGGATCCCGTCTGCACCGTCGTCGACCGGGCCACCGCCTGTCCCGTCGTTGATTGGATCCCGTCTGAACCGTCGTCGGCCGGGCCACCGCCTGCCCTGTCGTCGGCCGGATCCCGTCTGCTCCGTCGGCCGGATCCCGTCTACCCCGTCGTCGATTGGAAACCGACTGTCCGGTCGTCAGCCGGATCCTGTCTGCCTCGTCGGCCGGATCCCGTCTACCCCGACGTCACCGGATCCCGTCTGCACCGTCATCGACCGGGCCACCGCCTGTCCCGTCGTCGATTGGATCCCGTCTGCACCGTCGTTGGCCGGATCCCGTCTACACCGTCATCGGCCGGATCCCGTCTGCCCCGTCGTCGGCCGGATCCCGTCTACCCTGTCGTCGGCTGGATCCCGTCTGGACCGTCGTCGGCCGGGCCACCGCCTGCCCCGTCGTCGATTGGATCCCGTCTGCACCGTCGTCGGCCGGATCCCGTCTGCACCGTCATCGGCCGGATCCCGTCTACCCTGTCGTCGGCCGGATCCCGTCTGGACCGTCGTCGGCCGGATCCCGTCTGGACCGTCGTCGGCCGGGCCACCGCCTGCCCCGTCGTCGATTGGATCCCTTCTGCCCATTCGTCGGCCGGATCCCGTCTGTCTCGTCGTCGGTCGGATCCCGTCTATACTGTCGTCGGCCGGGCCACTGTCTGCACCGTCGTTGGCTGGGGCACAGCCTGCTCCGTCGTCTGATCGTCATCGTCACTTCCCATTGGAGCGATTGCTCTGCCTGTTCCGGCCATTACGGTGAATCAGAACGAGATGACTGATCAGCAAGATGAGCGTGTCGCTCAACTCGAGCTACAGTTGCAAGTGGCGCTGGGGCGCATCAGCGAACTGACCGAACTGCTGGCCGAACGAACGTCAGCCGCACCCACTCGGGATCCATCCCAGTTATCAGCAGCAAGCCGAACTGAGGAGCAACTTGTGCATGTTCCGGTAGCAGCCCACGAGGAGCAATCCGCGCGGGATCAGCCGAGATCTCCGGGAGGTGGGCCTGGCGAAGGACCAACAGGAGGGTTTCTTCTTCAGCAGACGTTCACCATTCCGACTTTCGCTCTGGGTGGTACTACAAGTCTGAAGCAGTATTTCCAACGATTTGAGGATCACTGCTCACGCACGTATTCCGGAACGTTGGACGAAGCTCTTCCACTCCTACAATCTCTCTTGGTGGGTGAAGTAGCCGAGGTGTTCTCGGCTTGCGGAGGGACCGATACCACGTATGCTAAACTGAAGGGACGTATGCTGCGTTGGTTGGCCGTTCAAGATGACCACACACAGCAGAGTGCTCGAATTCGTTTCGACAATGCGAAACCAGGCCCAGGAGAGGATCTTGCGCTCTTCGCCCTTCGACTGTCTTCTCTCTTTGAAGACGCGTTTCCTGGTGAGGAAGTGCAATCGTCTGAGCTTCTACGAGACCGACTACTCCAGAACCTGCCACCTGTCATCAGGGAACAACTGAAGCTGGACATCAGATATAACAAGGCTATACACGGCAAGACGCTGCTATGGGATCATTATCTGACGATTCTGCAATGCAAGAAGCACACAGTGGCGGGATTAGATTCACCTGTACTGGCTGCAATGGAAGAACCGTCACGAGGAAGAGCATCTGAGAGATCAGGGATGGCAATGGAGCGACTCGCTCGCCGTTCCCAGCGGAACACGCATGATGAAGCCGCCGCCCGGCGACGAAACGAAAAATGGAGAAACAAAAGTGCCCATGGAAGCCCTCGACGTGAATCAAGGTCTGAGAGCCAACGACCAGATGACGGTGACAGGTCGCAGGCGTTCTGCAGCTTCTGTGGCCGTCGTGGACACGCCGAGAATATCTGTCGACAGAAGCTGGGCCTGTGCTTTGCTTGTGGAAGCTCAGATCATCTAGTTCGAGACTGTGAATCACGTGCATTTGCACGAAATCCAAGCAGCCGCCGGGAAGGAATTGCAGGAAGTCCACATCACTGTCAGGACCGGTCCGCTTCACGCCCCCGTGGACGACCTGGTGGTGGTACTCGATCGGAGACTCACTCTGCAAGTGGCGACAGCTCTCGATCACCATCCCCCGACCGTAGAGTCCGGTCAGACCGGTCAGACCGCCAGGAACGCAACAGGCAATCGGAAAACTGATCGGTCACGCAGGAGCACCAGGGCAACCTGTTGTGACCGAACGCAGCCCTGACAACGAACGCTTTCGTCAAGAAAGCAGCATCAACAGAGCGGATGCGTCTGTTCTGTCGCATGTTGGGCGATCGTCTCCTTCGCCCAGGCCACCATCTACCTTGTCGCTGGTTGTACCATCGTTATCTGCCCTGTCGTCAGCCGGGACACCGTCTGCAGCCGGGCCACCGTCTGCAGCCGGGCCACCGCCTGCCCCGTCGCCCGCCGGGCCACCGTCTGTTCCGTCGTCGGCTGAGCCACAGTCTGACCCGTTGTCAAAGAGACCATCGTCTTCCCCGCCGTCGGCCGGGCCACCACCTGCCCCGTTGCCCGCCGGACCACCGTCTGCCCCACCGTCGGCCGGACCACCGTCTGCCCCGCCGTCGGCCGGGTCACCGTCTGCCCCACCGTCGGCCGGGCCACCGTCTGCCCCGCCGCCGGCCGGACCACCGTCTGTCCCGCCGCCGGCCGGACCACCGTCTGCCCCGCCGCCGGCCGGGCCACCGTCTGCCCCACCGTCGGCCGGACCACCGTCTGCCCCGCCGTCGGCCGGACCACCGTCTGCCCCGCCGCCGGCCGGACCACCGTCTGCCCCACCGTCGGCCGGACCACCGTCTGCCCCGCCGCCGGCCGGGCCACCGTCTGCCCGACCACCGGCCGGACCACCGTCTGCCCCACTGTCGGCCGGGCCACCGTCTGCCCCGCCGCCGGCCGGGCCACCGCCTTCCCCGTCGTCCGCCGGGCCACCACCTGCCCCGCCATCGGCCGGGTCACCGTGCGCCCGAGTAACTCACGAAAGCACGCGACCAGAAACCTGCACCGCCAGCGAATCTGGGACTGCCTCAAACCTGTTGACTGATGATGAACACTGTTCTACAGATGACTGTGGTGATGATGCACCCGACTCAACGAACGCAGTCTTCACCTCTGCTATTTCATCTCCGTCTATTCTGCGAATTTCTGTTCAGCTCAATTCAGACCCCATAGAGGCAGTGCTGGACAGTGGGTCAGGCAGAACAATCATCGGAAGCAAGCTCGTTGATATGGATTTTATGACCCCATGTGATGAAGTTGTAAGAGCTGTTGGCAACACCGCTCTGCCGGCCCTCGGCCGAGTATGTCTGCCAGTGAATATGCACGGGATAGAACTCCAACTTGATTGTTTGGTGTTGGACAGCAGCAAGTGTCCGGTTGAACTGATCATCGGGAGAGATGCCATGCAGCAACATGGCCTCTGCCTGGATATGAAGAGAAACGCTGTCTCTGGATCTCGGAAGGACCGATCACGTTGGACACTATACTTACCACTCGGCAGGAAGGAGTCTTGTGTCCTGTTCATGACCGCTGTACCGTGTGTGTCGGTACGAGACACTCGAGTGGCGGAGGGAGATACGGCTGTGCTCGGCTGTTCAGCTGCCCTTCCTCCTACATGTACCTCCTGTGAAACAAATTCCCGTCCTCTTGTCTTTGCTGGTCGTGTGGAAGCTTCCAGCGATCTCGAGTTCGTCTCCGGTATATTTGATCCAACCAATCCACGTGTCCTCGTATCCAACCGGGGAATGAGTTCAGAATCAGTGCGCAAGGGTTCCATTCTCGGTTACCTGGACACCGCAGCAGACAGCTCCCTGGACATGGACGAAGGTGTGCCAGTGTACTCATCTACAGCATCCACAGACGGGATAGAACCGGATGGTTCCTGTCCTTCAGCCTCCGACATACCGGGTCTCTCTGAAGAACAGCGAGCGGCAGTACAGGAGATCTTCCAGCGTCACTCTGCCGTGTTCATGCGCTCAGACGCGGATGCGCTTCAGTCGTTGATGACACCACATCGTATTAAATTGACTGATGATACGCCCATTTACATCAGACCACGGAAGATGTCTGCTCCAGTAGCGGACGAAGTCGAGCGTCAGTGCTTAGAATTGGAGCGTCTCGGCATCATTGAACGCTGTGAATCTTCTTGGAATGCTCCCATCGTCCCCATTCGGAAGAAGGATGGCACCATGCGACTGTGCATTGATTATCGCCGCCTGAACAAGCAAACTGTAACAACCAGATTCCCCATGCCAGAGGTCAACGATACCGTTTTTGGGACTCATCATGGAGTGCAATGGTTCAGTGCGCTAGATATCTCCAAGGCATACTATCACCTTCCGCTGGAGGAAGAGTCACGCGACTACACTGCATTCAGCACACCCAGGGTCCATTGGAGGTTCCGACGCCTACCCTTTGGACTGAAGAATGCCCCAGCGCAATTCCAAAAGGAAATGCAGACGATTCTTCACGGATTTGCACGTGAGCAGCTTGTCGTGTATCTCGACGATATTCTACTGAAGGAGACTACGTTCGAGAGACATGTGCAGCTGGTCGACGACGTTCTTACGGCACTCGAATCCCAGGAAATCAAGCTGAACGGACGGAAGTGTACTTGGTTTCAACCGGAAGTGACGTTTTTGGGACACGTCATCAGCTCATCGGGTCTTCGGAAGTCCCCGGAGTACGTGGACCAGATCCAGCAACTTGATAAGCCGCGAACGGTTCACCAGCTGCGACAGTTCTTGGGAATAGTGAATTACCAGCGGAAGTTCGTAAAGGACTGTTCTACAATCGCCAAACCTCTGTCTGAACTGACAGGCTTGCCTGCAAAGACTGTGCTAACCTGGACTGATGAGATGGTTGCGTCATTCGAACAGCTGAAGTCGGACATGCAAGCTGATGTGACACTCGCGTTCCCCGATTACCGACCTGACGCAAGTCCTCTGTGTCTGTGGGTGGATGCCTCTGCCATCGGTGCTGGAGCGTGCTTAACTCAAGAACAAGACGGACAACCCAGATTCATTGCCTTTGCCTCGATGACTTTCACCAGTGCGCAGAAGAACTACTCTGTAACTGGGCGTGAGCTTGCCGCTCTTCGCTGGGGCGTCAAGACATTCCACTCATTCTTATGTGCGGTGTATTTCAAAATCTACACGGACCATCAGGCACTGATGTACCTTCACAACATGCGGCTCGTCAACCACCGTCTCGCCCGCACTGTGGAAGAACTGGCTGATTACAACTACGAAATCATCTATGTCCCTGGAAGAACAAACTTCGCTGCAGATCTCCTGTCGCGGATGCAAGTGTCTTCGGCATCAGCAGTCGCTGGGACCAGCCAGAGTGAAGGATTGCCAGACGGTCTTCGTCTCCGGTACCGCCCTGAAGGCGGTGGAAACACTTTGGTGGACTGTCTTCGACACTGGATTACTGAGAGAGATGGGATCCCTGCTGACAGCGGGGACATCCGCCAGAAGCTGGTAAATGAGGCCCTCAGGAGCCCTGCCAAGTATGGTTTCCGGCTTGATCGGTTATCTCGACAGTCTCTGAGGCTGATGCGGTTTTCAGGACAGCCTCTGGCGCTGGATATGCTCGCCGTAGCAGCAGCCATGTACACGGTGAAAATCGTAGTTCATTTCGGCCCAACCAACCCGATGACCTTCGTTGATGACTGCCGTTCAGTGAATAGCGTCCTCCACCTGCAATGCCTTGGAGGCGTTCACTTCAACCTGCTTCAGTCAGACACGGCCGGAGAGGTGGAAGGACCGCAGCTGATTGCCGCTGCGAGGTGTGAGACCTCTGCAAGGAGCGCAGAAGAACCAACAGCCACGACATCTGAGGTCGATGACACGACGTCCTGCGAGAAGTTGGAGTCAAGCTGCGACCACGACCAACGCACTCATTGCACCATTACAGTGCTCTGCAATGGAGTACCACTGTGTGGCCTACTGGATACCGGTGCGGCCATCGGCATGATAAGTGCCAGTGCACTGCGGCTCATTTCCTCTCATGATCCTGAAATCGTCATCCAGAAAGTCAGCATACCCATCACTGGCCTTTGCGGGCCAGCACGGTGCGAGAGGCTCATTCACGCACAAATCAGCATGTCCTCACATCCTCCCGTGACAACGGTTCTCCTCGTTGACGAGACTGATTCCTTCGGCCATTGCCTCCTCCTCGGTGTTGATTTCATTAGAACTGTGGGCATTTGTCTGGATTTCGCAAGACTTCAAATTCGACTGGGCGAAAGTGAAGTGAACATGTTTGCCGATACGGACACTCAGAAGGCTGCCGCCGTCAGCTACACTGTTGACATGGGTGTCCCTACTACAGCATCTATTCGGGAACATCAGGCCTCCAACGACCAGATGAAGGAGTTGAAGGATCATGTCAGACAGAGGACCTCGTCTGGTCGCCTGCCTGAGAGTCTGAAGGGCTTCAAGAAGCACATGGATCATTTGCAGTTCAAGGATGATTTACTCGTCTTCGATCACCCGGACAATGGTCCATTGCCGGTTATCTCACGATCATGGCTGGCCGAGTTGGTACTCAACGCGCATGAAGATATGGCGCACATCGGAAGAGACAAGTTGCACCATCTATTCGGTCAGCGGCTGTTTGCACCTGGACTTCAGTCTGTGATCTCGGACATTGTACGGACCTGCCAACGATGTCAGCTTTATAAACCATCGACTCAGCTACGCGCTCCTCCTGTGAAGAAGATCGAAGGTCTGTCGCCATTTGAGTTGGTGGCAGTGGATGTGGTCATGTTCCCCCGCTCAGGAAGAGGCCACCTGGGATGTCTGGTGGCCGTGGACCACTGTTCCAAGTGGGCAGTAGCAGTACCTCTGCGTTCCAAATCATCAGCAGCGGTGGCAGGTACGTTCCATCATCGTGTTCTCCCAGCTCTTCTGAAGGTGCCTCAGCGGGTGCTGTCCGATAATGGTCCGGAGTTTCGTGGCAGCGAATTTGAGTCTGTCTTGAACGACTGGAAGATTCAGCACGCGTACAGCACACCTTACCACCCCGAGGGTAACGGTGCAGTGGAGCGCTGCAACAGGACGATTGGTCAATCGCTCCGCTTACTGACAACTTCCGCCGGTGACTGGGACCTGCACCTCGCCAAGGCTATGACAACGTACAACAACACCAAACACGCAGAAATCGACACGTCACCTGCAGCCTTCCTCCTGGATGTGAGAAATGTTGATGCAGAGTCACGAGTCGCCTCTGATGGACAGCAAGATGTGTGGAAAGCGGGTCATCCGAAGTTTACACCATTCCGAATCGGAGATCGTGTGAAGAAGACAGCCCAGCTACCTGGACATCGCCTCGAAAACAAGTTCGAAGCCCGCTATATTGGTCCACTGACTGTCTCGGACGTGGCCGAAAATGGTGTCACTTACCTGGTGAAGACTGGTGACGGTGTTGAGCGCAGGGCTCATCACTCACAGCTACGCACTTACCATGATGCACCAGCCTACCTCAAGCAGCTGCTACAGAGTCGTCCCTCGAAGGATACCACCACTCCCGCAGAACCAACAGCAGCGTCGGGCCCTATGCTGGGTCCCCCACCGAGAATTCGTGCTGGGGTCCTGACTCCAACTGAAGTCGGTGAAGCTCCGACTGGACAGCGCCTTGTTCCTGCGGCTGCACGACCTGCGGCTGCACGACTGCCGCTGCAGCATCGCGATCTGACGAAGCCAGACACTCGGCGACCAAGCTGCCTTCGAGATCCCGACTCATCGCGAAGCACTCAGCGGGTGCGTTTTGACGTTGACGAAGATCGAGCGAGCCGGGGGCCATTGCACAGTAGCCCCTTCTTCCGACGGTCAAGGCGCGTGCGTGCCCGCAGACAGCATACTACAGCATTTGACGGTTGGGATTCAGACGAAGCATGTCCTTCAGCATCTCCACCTCCGTAACGTTCCCAGTCCTCCCAGTGTCCTTCGACTGCCCCGGCTGCTGTGTTTGTACGTTGAAGTCATGCCTGAATGTGTTTGCGTGAAGTCAGTTTGCTGATGTTGCAGTACATTGGCTGTGATGGCGGATGGCTTGAGAAGTGTTTCTTTCTGTTGCGCTGCTTGTTGCGATTTCTTTCGCCATGACATGAGAGAAGTGTGCAGTTGAGTGCGTTCCGCAAGGCGACTTAACACGTACGCCAATTTTCGTTTGTTCTTGTTTGTCCGCGCGACTTGGTGTAAAGGGGGGTAGTGTACCCGTACGCCCGTACCCATGCGTACTTGTACCCCTGTACCGCATACTAATACACCGCGTCGCTGCGGCCGCATGTGCCGGGGCTGATCTCGCCCCTGCGAGCGCCCTCCCCTCCGCCGGAGCCTGGCCTCGCCCTTGCGCGTGTCGCCGCCGCGGGGCATACCAGCCGGCCCGCTGACCGCTGACGCGGCCGGCTGGGGAGCGCGCTGTTCGGTGCCGGGAGTTGAGAGTGGCGGTCGTGCTGTAACGTTGTGTGGTGTCGGGAAGACGGCAATACAGTGAAGTTGTTTAACATTGAGTTATTTCTGGCGGCGCTCCGCTAACAATGTGACCTCGATTGACCTTTTCAGAGGTCAACTGAGGTCATTAGCCTCAGATGACCTCAGATGACTTTTTTGGGCTTCTGACGGTTTCTAGGACATTTTGTGACGCTGATTTCAAATTTGGGATCCATTTTACATAATGATATGTTCCACTGGGGTCATACGCTTCCACAGGTCAACCGAGGTCACTGACCTCAGATGACCTGACATTACATTTTTGGAATTTGGCAGTTTTTAAGACATTTTGTGACGCTGATTACGAATTTGGCACCCATTAAGCATTGTGATATGCTCATTCACGATTCTAGCTCGATACAATTCAATTTATACGCATTTACAATTTTGATGACTTTTGGGTCATTTACATGACCTCAGAGGTCACTTAATGACCTAAGACCTTAAAATCAGGTATCATCGGCTTCCTCTCGTCACAAGCAACACGTTCGTTTTTTTTCCGCGAAGCTCTAGCTCAATTAGGGGCGAAACGCTAATAGGGGGGTCGTACCCCCCCCATCCTCCTACCCGAATACGTAGTGATTTTGCCTACCTGGGCGAGGGTTAATACGCTCGGTCAGACCCGAGATATTAAGACCAGGTTGTGCAACGGTCTAGATTTGCCATTTCCAGACCACATCGCACCTTTCTGCATCATATCCAACATAAAAGTATGGTTAAAAGCCGCCTGAAATGATTCCAGACTATCGTCCATTATATAGAACGTGGACGGCGGCGACTGAGTTACTGTCCCAATGACGTCATCCACTGGCCGCGGGGGACGGTACAAGCAAACGCTGATGGTTTAACCTGGTTATAAGGCCTTGGCGCTGAGGACCGCTCCCCCCCCCCCCCTCCCCCGGTCAACGACTCTTCGCGCTAACGACTGGACGCCAACCCCCTCCCCTCCCCTCCCCGTTAACAACTTCGAAACGCAAATGTTGGCCTCCCCAAACTCGAACCCTAGATCGCCCATCCCACAGGAACATGGGGGGACATTCAAAACAAATACAAGTATGCCCCCACCCCTGCGTAACGACTCTTCTGTTCCAGTGGGGGCGCCAGGGGTCAAACGTAGGTGAGGCAGTCATGCAAGATGCAAGATGCAAGATGTGTATTCAATCAATGATCCACTTTAAATAATCGTGTGGCTTTTCACACTGACGAGTCACAACGTAAGACATGGCAATACGAAAATGGGTGCAATACGTACAGGAACCTATCAGTACAATGGGAAACAAATACACAAATAATCCTAAACAAAGACTTTTAAAAATAGGAACACATTCGCATCGGTCTGAATCATCCTGTAAGCTCAGAACCACCTTTCAGAACGACCTTCTTCAGTGCGCGACGCGTACAAGTGCTCCCATCTGCGAATACGTTCATGTCATTCACACACTTAACACCGCGGTAACATAACCGCCGCCTGCCCGCCTCTATTCGTATGCGCGGTAGCGAGAGCAGGTGCGCCGAGCGGGTGTCACGCCCGTGAATGTCACGCTGCCGCTGTCCTATGGTGCCGGCGATGTACGGTGGTGAACCGGTACGAATAGCGTGCAGCACAGCGCAAACAGAAAGGTATTGAATGAGCTGCTGTGCGTTCAGCCACCGTAAATCACAGATCACATCAGGAATGTGATCCATTTTACGGCGGCCACTGACGACTCTCGCCGCTATTTTTTTTATTTTTTTTTGCACGCGGTGGGTTTGAGTTCGATTGCACGATCCGTAAATTGATATGCAATATCGAACTACTGAGATAGCCAGTCCTTGTACTATTTGTGATAGATATTGTCTCGGGGTAGTGTGTTGTGCATGACTGAGGGCAATTATAATTCCGGTACACTTACGCCGTACTGAGTTTATGCGGGATTCAAATCTCAGATGCCTGTCCATTGTGACACCTAGATTTTTCAGCACTTTTGAGTCAACTATTGTAGAGCCACAAAATTGGGGGCACAACATGGGGGGCGGGGGCGGGCGGAGGGGCGCTGTTTCGTGATTTGTTTTTAGTAGGTTGGCAAATATATGCAGATCACCACGGTTAATACTTCACTGCTACAAACGGACGTATCACGTAAGGCACGCGGCACCTAAGGATTTCGATTTGACTCTTCATTCTGCCGGTTGACAAGAATTGTGCGACTGCATGTTAACTCGCCAATGACTGGGGGGGGGGGGCGTTTAACGCCCTTCTCCCCCTGATGAATTTGCGTAATAGATCACAATCCAATTGTACTATCAACGTGAAACTTCGGATACCTTTTTCTAAGTCACTTTTACGACTTCTGTGAAGAAAAAAAACAATTTCTTGGAATAAATTTCGAGTTATATCAAATTTAGTGGCGTCACAACACTCGAATTTTACACAAAAATCAGCTAAAATTAAACATACCGTACAAATGCCATATTTTGAGAACAATGCAAATGCAATCCAAAAACGTCAGAAAATATTAAATCACAAGGGCTACATTATGGCTATCTCGGATTGGTAAAATTTTGGTTTTTGACCCCCAAAAATGTAAAAAAGAGTTTTGTTTTTGGGGAAATGCCCAACACATCTTTTTTTTAAACATATTCAAAAAGCCGGAATATATGTCAGAGTACCACACATGGGAAACCACCATACCAAATTTCAGAATGATATCACCATTTTTGACTGACATATAGCATGTAAAGTATGGGTAACTCATGACGTCGTATTTACAGATTTCGTTTTAGCTTTTATTGCCAAGATACAGACAAATAAATGACACCACTGCATTTCTGAGACAAAACTGGTCTAGAAACATGCCTTTTGTATTTAGATTTATCAATTAAAAGTTTTGACTTTCATTGACCTGAACGTTACCACCTGACTCCACGTAAATGAAGTCAGGTGGTAAAATGACTATCACTATCGAATTATACGTGGAAAATAACCCATAAAACAGGTATTACATGACTTTCGGAAATGTTCTGCGTATAGTGACCTTTTGTGACCTGACCTTGACCTTGACCTTGGACAACAATCTCATTTTAGCTCATGCAGGTTGCGTATCATACCTTTGGCAGCACTTTGGGTGATTATGGTCGTAATCGAAGGCTTGGGATGGAAAGTATGGCCCGTAAACTAAAATACGCCGATTTTGACCTTTTACCTGACCGTGACCTGACATTTGACCTCACTTTGAATTTTGTTTAGCATGATTATATTTTTATCATTGGGAGCTTTCGAATGCCGCCTTGTGCGTTTCGCTGCGATCATTGGTTCGGAAGATAACCCGGGGGTCTTTAACGCCCCCCCCCCGCCACCCTTCAATGGCGTTCAGCTGAGACCCCAGGCAATGCCTGGTTAATAATAGGACTCAGAGCCTACACATAACATCATTAGGTATATGCGAAGAACACGGCTAAGAAAAATACATCGAAATATAATATCCTATTTGTAATCCAAGTCTGGACGGCCCCCCGATCTCCTTGTAGCAATATGTAACTATTACATTTAAGTTAATGATATCTGCCATTAACCCTATTTGTAACAGGCTCCTGGCTACCCCTATTTGTAGCAGGGGGGGGGGGGCAGATTCCTCCCCCCCCCGGAGATCTCGAGATCTAACCGTCCGATTTTCAAAAATGAAACGGTGTTTGGTTCCCCTCAACACGATCTACATTTGTAAATAATACAAAAATATAAATTCTGGATAGGGGGGCAACAGGGGGGCAAAAACGACAAATTTTAGTGGTATTTTTGATCCAACATAGCTGTCATGTGTATCCACCGATTTTAACACAACCAATAGGAATCCATAGATTGAATTGGAAATTGATATATAACGGTGATGTTTGAAAATGCAAAAATCATAGGCGTGTGCAGGTCACTCAATATGGGGGGGGAGTAAATGCGTAATACAACCATTTTTTATGTTGTTCTTTGATAAATGAAATGGTATGTGATTGAGACATTAGAAAAAACAGTTATAAATCATATTTTTTGCCATAGGCGGTACCAGGTTAGTGAAAAAGGGAGGTCAAACTGTAAAAAAAAATATTAACCGCAGACAAGTTGCTACCCAGCACTATAAATATCTTAATGATCGTAGATAGTTCCTTTTTGCATGTTGAACTTCATCATAGGCGTATCCAGGATCCAAACTGAGGCGGTGCAAGACCTTTTGATAAGTATATTATCCGCTATTATGATACTAACTAGTCAACATTGACTATTTCACTTACAACTTCAATTAACATTGCTTACCCCCCTTTTTAGCCTACCTGGACTCGCCTATTATCTTATAATCGTTCGTAAAGTAGCCTGTGGTGCGTGTTTCATCCGAAAACTGCAGTATGTTATGTAATTGTACGCCCATGCCTCTTAGTTTCCTTGCAATAATATGACCCCCTTTTTTCCATTCCTGAGCACGCCTCTGCAAAAAAAAAAATGACTATTCCCTTTTCTGGCCTCATATGTGCATATATCGTTATAAGCTAAACGTCTATTTCGCCATTATCGCTGGCATATCGTCATCACGATGTCAGTCACCCCCCTTTTCATGTGCCTGAACACGCCCCTGAAACTCTATATGTAATAAATTATGCAAATAATGGAAGCAGAAGCTATCTTTTACATCTTGAGAGCTATAAATGTCCCTTACATCGCTCTATTGGCTTCCCGCCAAGCATTTAATACTTCCTGGAAACCCCCCTTTTCAAGCCCCTGAAACCGCCTCTGCCATGCAATTTTTATGATATTTCAATAACATCAACTAAGTTGCACTTGTTGCAATCACCGTAAACCGATGTAACTCCTTCATACTTGAGGAAGTTAGGAAGAAACCGTGAAGATCGCATTTCCGTATTATCGCCAAATGTCGCCTCCGAACCCACCCAAAACTGTGCCCTGGAACCGCCTCTGTTCAGGTTAAGAACTCTACCGCATTTGGAGTTAAAATTTAGAGTTCTTAACCTGAACAGGAATGTGGTACTTTACCGCTGGTACCAATGCAATAAAATAACCATCGTGAAAACGGTTAATGTGTCCTTACGCCAAACTGCACATAATGTCCAACATTATGTGCGGACTGCAGTTTGCTTTTCGTTTGAAATTTGTCATGCAAAGTGTTGTGAGCAAAGTACGGTTTAACACGCGCCCTGGAGGGCCTCTGATAATTAAACGCCCTGGAGGGGGGGCGGATTTCGCCTCCCCCTATGATCTAGAAAACCACGCAACGTAGCGACAAGCGGGAAACAACGTTAGATAGCTCGAGACAAGCTCTTTCGAAAGCATTTCGTTAATTGTTTTTGCAGGTCAATATTGAGGTCACCAGAGGTCATCAAGTGTCAGATTTTCAAGTTTTCAAGACTTCGGTTCGAACACCCCCAAATATCTCTGGAACTATGATAGTTAGCAGCAAACGGAAAAAAGCAATCGAAAGTCATTGAAAAATGCAATCGACATAGGTGTCCTCAGATTTGACCTCAGGTCAATAGTTTAGGCTCCAGAGGTCATCGAATGTCAAAAAGGTGATTTTGTTTTCAAAACTGTTTTCCCCAAATAACCTTTTACCTAATAAAGATAAAGCAATAATGTTTACGCCATCGCGTGTGTCTTGTCAAGGCGCTTCGAATAATATTCATGGTGACCGGGTTAGGTCAACTGAGAAATTTGACCTCAGGTCAAGGTCAAGTGGTGACCCAAGTTGGTCATGTTGCATATTGGGAGACGTGTCTCGACGAGACAAACATATTGGTACCGTTTTCTCTTCTCTATCTTCATTATGTCGATAGTTATTGATAAAACCGTGTTGGCGATCACAAAATTGACCTGACCTTAGGTCACCGATATTAGAAATCCGAGATAAACAAATGGTTGGTATCTATGACTTTATGAAGTCCTGCAAGATTGAAACCGATCGGCGTAAAACTGTGGCTGTGGTACTACTGCAAACGTTTTGGAGTTGAGGTCATCACGTGACCTATTCTGGTGACCTGACCTGAGATGACCTGAGGCCAAGAATTTTACATAATGCGGGAAGTTCATTTCTAAACAGGTATAGAAAAATGGCGGCGCTGCGCGCCGCCGTTTTTGCGCTATCCTCGAAAAACCGGAGGGGTGGGCGGATTTCGCCCCCCCCCCCCCTCCAGGGCGCGTGTTAAGCCAAGGAAATAGATAGGGCCATGTTTCTGACCCAGCACATGCAATAGTATTATGGTGATAAATAAAACAGAGAATTAGGAAATACAGTGCTTGTTGTTACTGGTCGTCAAATAGATCCCATGGCAACAGAGTAAATGTCGAAGAGCCATTACCGCTCGTACGTTCGCCCCACATTGTGCTCTTCACAGAAGAGAAAACGTACATAATACATACATAATACATACATAATACATACATAATAAATACATAATACATACATAATACATACATAATACATACATAATACATACATAACACATACATAATACATACATAATACATACATAATACATACATAATACATAAGCTCATGGTATCAATACACGGGAATTAAATGGAGAAGCTTGATGAGCTGTGGATGGTCAGTGGAAATGTGATTAAGTTATATTGCCGAGAGTGTACGGTCGTATGAATATGTCCGGGTAGTCTGGACATTGTATGAATCCTTCTGGGAGGGGGGGATAGTCATAAAGACATAAAGACATAAAAGAAAAGTGCAACAAAGAGCCTCTTGGGCCCATCCGAGGTTGCACCCCCCCCCTCCACCAGTCTCGCCCCTTCAAATCACCTTACTCTACCTGCATAAAAGAAGGCTAATCCCACGAGTATTTATGAACTAATCCCTTCTCTGTAAAGTATTTATCTAATCTAATTTTGAAGGAAGCAAGTGTCACTGCATCAGCGACATCCCCTGGTAGCATATTCCAATGTCCTACAACCCTTCTACTGAAAAATGACTGTCGTAGCCTAGTCCTACTTTGTTTCATAATGAGTTTATGCTGATGACCTCTACCTCGATTTTCCCTATTGAACTCAAACATACCCTTTAAATATCCAGAATGCTGACTATTTACAAATTTGAAGACTTCAATTAGATCTCCTCTTAGCCTTCTATATCTAAGTGAAAACATACCCAATTTCCTTAATCTATCTTCATAAGGTAAACTACCAAGACAATTAATAATTTTTGTTGCCCTTTTTTGAACTCTTTCTAACAACCAGCAATCTTTCTCATATGTTGGAGACCAGGCTTGTACACAATACTCCAAATGTGGTCTAACGTATGCACAATACAGTTTTGTTATTACCTTTTCACTCTTGTAGGAAACATTTCTGTTAATGGCCCCTAGCATTCTAAGTGCCTTTTTCCTAGCTTCTACAACCTGGTCTGACGCTGATAGTCTATTGTTTACCACGACACCTAAATCTCTTTCCTTTTCAATCTGCTCCATTTTCTGCCCACCCATTTCATACCTATGTTTACTGCTAACCCGTCCAGCGTGCATAATCTTACATTTACTCAAATTGAATTTCATCTGCCATGCTTCAGACCACTCAACTAGCTTGTCCAGATCTGATTGAAAAACATCCTGATCATGTTTTCCTCTAATAATCCTGACAACTTTTAGATCGTCTGCAAATTTCAAGACTTTGCTGTCTATACCGTTCTCAATTGCATTCACAAATATTATAAAAAGCAATGGGCCCAGGACTGAGCCCTGTGGAACCCCACTGAGAACCTCCTTCCATTGTGATTGGCACCCATTCAATATAACCCTTTGCTGGCGTCCTGAAAGCCACGTTTCTATCCAATCCAGAATCTTGCCCCTGATCCCATGAATTTTAAGTTGCAACCCCAGTCTTGTATGGGGGACTTTGTCAAATGCTTTACTGAAATCAAGAAAAGCTACATCTAGCTGTTTACCCTGATCAACGCTATCTGTTGCAACATCCAAAAACTCCAGAAGATTAGTTAAACAAGAACGGCCCTTCCTAAAGCCATGCTGTGTATCTTTGATGAGTTCATTTTGCTCCAAGAATTCAACAATCTTATCTTTGATGATTGATTCAAGCACCTTGCAGACTAATGAGGTCAGACTAACTGGTCTATAGTTTTCCTCTTTACTTCTATCTCCCTTTTTATGAATAGGAACAACATTTGCTCTTTTCCAATCAAGTGGAATTTTACTATCTGCAAGTGATTTAGAAAATATTATGGCTAATGGAACCGACAACTCCCTTTCAGATTCTCTTAAAAGTCTAGCATGGATTTCATCAGGTCCTTCTGCCTTGTTAGGCCTTACTTTCTTTAGATATTCTAGAACAAGTTCACTACTTATGCCACCTAGCTCTCCTATAGTCTCCTCTGTCTCTAGCTCAGGCTGAAGTGCTGCAATACTACTCTGGTCCTCGATAGTAAAGACAGATTGAAACTGATCATTAAGCACTTCAACCATTTCACTGTCCTTGCTAACTAACACATCATCTACCTTAAATGGACCTATATTTTTGGAAACTGTACTTAACTTATAAAAACTGAAGAACTTCTTACTATCTGCATTACAATGTCTAGCTAAATCAAGTTCCTTTGCCCTTTTAGCTGCTCTGACCTTTTTCTTAACTGAATTTCTTGCATTCTGGTAGGCCTTCTGATTTATATCTAGTGAAGATCCCTTCAAAATGCCAAATGCACTTCTTTTAGCTTGTATAGCACTCCTTACTTCTGGGGTAAGCCAAACTGGATTGCCCTTGGTTCTGTTACGTTTGTGCCTGAGGGGTATATGCCGATTTTGAATTTGGCTTAATCTAGCTTTGAAAACATTCCAGGCCTCACATGCATCTAAACCTGCCAACTCAACGTTCCATTTTACCTGTGCGAGGTCATTTCTAATACCATCAAAATCAGCCCGGCTGAAGTTTGGAACCATAATAAGGTTATCTTTGGGCCTCATTTCTGATGAGATATTGAATTTAACCATATTGTGATCACTGGTTCCTAGACCTGCACAAATACTTATGTCACTAACTAGATCACTGTTGTCTGAGAATACAAGGTCTAGAATGGAGCAATGTCTGGTTGGCTCTGTTACAAACTGATGCATGAAAAGCTCCTCTTCAAAGATTTGCCTATACAACCTACACTCATTTGTTTCCTCTGCTATACTTTCGTATCCTCTTAAGTTAAAATCTCCCATAATAAGACACTGAGCCCGAAAGTTCCTACGTATTTCCTCACAAATATCTTGGTCTGTTTCAGCTTGGGAGTTCCTTGGAAGATTCCCTGGTCTGTAAAATGCACCTATCCTCAACCTTCCTCTGTTTCCTGTACCAATTTTAATGTCAAGCCAGATTGATTCTACTTCTTTTACTTTACTAGAATCATCAACTCTAGTAGTGCAGTACAAGCTATTTACATATACAAACACTCCGCCTCCCTGCCGTGATTCTCTGCAGTATGAGAACATGTTATACCCTTGTAACTCGAAATCCTGTAGCCTATCCCTATTATACCCCTCACTAACCCATGTCTCGGTTACACAAATGATATCAGGCTTTTCAAGGGCAACATAACACTCAAACTCATCAAATTTAGACCTAATACTTTGGGCATTCAGCAACACACATGTGATCTTATACTTTGAGCTGACTCTACTAATTCTGAGGGAATTATGATCTACTGTCCTATACTGACATGAACTTCTACCAATGCTTACTTCTTGATGCCCTAGTACTAGCGTCCCTGAACCCCCCCTCCTACCTAGTTTCCCTGAATGACACTTCTGTAGGCATCTCCCAAAGCCCTTGCCCCCTCATCCGATAAGTGAAGCCCATCCTTCATATAGTACCTATGCCACTCATAGAACTGATCCCATAAGTCTACATAACTAAGCCCCATAGCTGAACATAAGTTCTGAACTGAGCTGTTCACAGACAGAGCTCTTGAGTACCACTCCTCACTGGCTCCACAGCGAGGGAGGATGCCAGTCACAATGACTGGTTTCCTGGACTCCTTCAACCTCTGCAGCAGGCTCCGGTACTCCGCTACTATTCTCACACTCTGTCTAGGTCCTATGTTGTTCACCCCCACCTGTATTATAACTGTCTCCGGGCTACTCCTACCCAGTTCTGCCTCAATGACAGGGCCCATATCAACTACTTTTGCCCCCGGTTTAACTATACATTTGTCCCTCTTCCCACAGAATGTTCGCCTTAAGGGCCTTACCCTCGAGTCCCCAACCACTAAATGCTGAATCTGTACCTTGTCACTTTCAGCTGCTGACTCCAACGCACTGAACCTATTTGCTAGTGTAACCTGCTGATGTTCCCTGGGGCTGTACTGCCTGACTCTACCCTGAACTTTTGTCCATCCCTCCTGATCCCCTTCCCTCTTCCTCCTCCAGATTCTGCTACCACCCTCCATTACCCAGCACCCCTCCTCATCCTTACTGTCTGTGGCCCTAGCATTACTTTCCACAATGTTGGGTCTCCAGAAACGTGACCCTCCAACACACTTCCAAACCCCAGCCGCACTATCCACTTTTGCCTTATCCTCCTCCCTTATGCCCCTATCAGAACTACCACTGGTCCCTGATCCTGTAGGCTCCTTTTCTGACCCCCTAACCACAATCTGCGCATACGTTCCTTGGTCAGGAGCTACACCCTCTTGCGGCTCATCTCTACACCTACACTTACTTAACTGCGCCTCAAGCTCCGCTACTCTAGCCTGGAGGGCCTCTAGCTCTGCTACCTTCGCCTGCATCCTAGTCATGCTCATTTGAATACACTAGTAACTTAGGTATATAACTTAGGTACTATGCACTTTTCAATACTTTACTAACTTAACTTAACTTTTTTTTGTTTGTTTTTTCTTCTTCTAAACCTTAACTAGATCTAGGTAAAGCTAGTAACACAAATCAGCTATGAGTGCACCTAATACTAGACTAAATATCTAATCCTTAAATAAACTGAATACTAAATACACCTTAATTATCCCTAATTTTCTAAAATATCTACTTATCCAACCCTGCAACTAATAACACAAAAATAAGACTAAGACAATTTTGGCGCACACAAGCTAGAATGAAAAGTCCTTTAAAAAGCAAGTAAGAGGTAACAGCTAACTATGAATGCTTAAAAATAATACTTAAACGATCCACAAAACTAAATATCTAATCCTTATATCTAAATATAATGTGGTTGCTCAAAAAATACACAAAAACAACAGAGCTATCCAACAGCTACTTAGCTTGGCTAAAGTAGGGTTCAGAAGGTCTGGACATTGTATGAATCCTTCTGGGAGGGGGGGATAGTCTGGACATTGTATGAATCCTTCTGGGAGGGGGGGGGGGATAGTCTGGACATTGTATGAATCCTTCTGGGAGGTGGGGGGGGGGATAGTCTGGACATTGTATGAATCCTTCTGGGAGGGGGGGGGATAGTCTGGACATTGTATGAATCCTTCTGGGAGGGGGGGGGGATAGTCTGGACATTGTATGAATCCTTCTGGGAGGGGGGGGGGATAGTCTGGACATTGTATGAATCCTTCTGGGAGGGGGGATAGTCTGGACATTGTATGAATCCTTCTGGGAGGGGGGGGATAGTCTGGACATTGTATGCATCCTTCTGGGAGGGGGGAGGGGGGTGGGGGATAGTCTGGACATTGTATGAATCCTTCTGGGAGGGGGGGGGGGGGTAGTCTGGACATTGTATCCATCCTTCTGTGGGGGGGGGGGTAGTCTGGACATTGTATGAATCCTTCTGGGAGGGGGGGGGGGATAGTCTGGACATTGTATGAATCCTTCTGGGAGGGGGGGGGGGATAGTCTGGACATTGTATGAATCCTTCTGGGAAGGGGGGGATAGTCTGGACATTGTATGAATCCTTCTGGGAGGGGGGGATAGTCTGGACATTGTATGAATCCTTCTGGGAGGGGGGGTAGTCTGGACATTGTATGAATCCTTCTGGGAGGGGGGGATAGTCTGGACATTGTATGAATCCTTCTGGGAGGGGGGGATAGTCTGGACATTGTATGAATCCTTCTGGGAGGGGGGGGGATAGTCTGGACATTGTATGAATCCTTCTGGGAGGGGGGGGATAGTCTGGACATTGTATGAATCCTTCTGGGAGGGGGGGATAGTCTGGACATTGTATGAATCCTTCTGGGAGGGGGGGGGGGATAGTCTGGACATTGTATGAATCCTTCTGGGAGGGGGGGGGATAGTCTGGACATTGTATGAATCCTTCTGGGAGGGGGGGATAGTCTGGACATTGTATGAATCCTTCTGGGAGGGGGGGGGGATAGTCTGGACATTGTATGAATCCTTCTGGGAGGGGGGGGGGGATAGTCTGGGCATTGTATGAATCCTTCTGGGAGGGGGGGGTAGTCTGGACATTGTATCCATCCTTCTGTGGGGGGGGGGGGATAGTCTGGACATTGTATGAATCCTTCTGGGAGGGGGGGGGGGGGTAGTCTTGACATTGTATGAATCCTTCTGGGAGGGGGGGGGGGATAGTCTGGACATTGTATGAATCCTTCTGTGGGGGGGGGGGGTAGTCTGGTCATTGTATGCATCCTTCTGTGGGGGGGGGGGTAGTCTGGTCATTGTATCCATCCTTCTGTGGGGGGGGGGATAGTCTGGTCATTGTATGCATCCTTCTGTGGGGGGGGGGTAGTCTGGTCATTGTATCCATCCTTCTGTGGGGGGGGGGGGGGTAGTCTGGTCATTGTATGCATCCTTCTGTGGGGGGGGGGGTAGTCTGGACATTGTATCCATCCTTCTGTGGGGGGGGGATAGTCTGGTCATTGTATGCATCCTTCTGTGGGGGGGGGGGGTAGTCTGGTCATTGTATGCATCCTTCTGTGTGTGTGTGGGGGGGGGGGGTAGTCTGGTCATTGTATGCATCCTTCTGTGGGGGGGGGGGGGGGTAGTCTGGACATTGTATCCATCCTTCTGTGGGGGGGGGGGATAATCTGGTCATTGTATGCATCCTTCTGTGTGTGTGGGGGGGGTAGTCTGGTCATTGTATCCATCCTTCTGGGAGGGGGGGGGGGTAGTCTGGTCATTGTATCCATCCTTCTGTGGGGGGGGGTAGTCTGGTCATTGTATCCATCCTTCTGTGGAGGGGGGGGGGGGATAGTCTGGACATTGTATGCATCCTTCTGTGGGGGGGGGGGGGGGTAGTCTGGTCATTGTATGCATCCTTCTGTGGGGGGGGTAGTCTGGTCATTGGTCCAGGTCAAGCTATACGCTGCATGGGTAAAAAGTCGCCGTGCTTTATCAGGTCAGAGCTGACGTATCACAAACATATCCGTAAGCTCTATTGCCAGTGTCCAATAACAAATGTCATAGTCAGAGACTGTGATTTAGGCATTTAGATCATGACCTGGCATGGTGTTACAGGATCTGACCTGACCTACACTAACTTGACCAGGTGTGACCCGACCTGGCCGGCATTGACCACGATTGACCTGACCTGACCGGTCGCCTCCCAACAGGTGACTGATACAGGTGACTGACTACAGGATACGCTATACAGGTGACTGTATAGCGGCCTGTCTGACTTAACTGGGGTTGACCTGACCTGACCGGTCGCCTCCTTACAGGTGACTGTATAGCCGCCTATCTGACTTCACTGGGGTTGACCTGACCTGACCTGACCAGTCGCCTCCCTACAGGTGATTGTATGGCGGCCTGTCCGGTGCGGGACGACTGTCTCAGCTTCAGTTTCGGCCTTCGCTCCGGCAACTGTAGCCTGCACGCCGTGCGGGGCAGTAGTCTTCAGACACAGTACAACAATGACGTCATCTACCGCTTCCGCAACGGCAGTGACGTCACTTCCGATGGTCAGTGACGTCATGAGAACGGGGCGGTCACGTTATTGTGACGTTCTTGTGGAGTTATTGCGATGTTATTGTGACGTTATCGTGACGTTATTGAGACGTTATTGTGACGTTATCGTGATGTTATTGTGACGTGTTTTTTCTTTCTTTCAAAACCAGTGATTGCCAAACGTGTGGTTCTCTAATATCCTAATATAATATTCAGCCCCTAATATCTTGGGATGGTTTGCAGGAAGCCACGACAACAACTGTAATAAGAAAAGTGGTGGCTAAAACAAGGTGGACATCACATGTCAGTTGGTTACCTCCTTTGTAAACTGAGTCTGTGTTTGAAAGGAAGATTATCTGAAGAAAAAATATAAAAACACAACTTCCGTCAACCAACGCTGTGGAACGCCGTGCTAAAACGACATCGCATTGCGCATATTACATGACCGTGCTGGCTTAACATTGTCGTTTCGGACATTTCAGACTTCAGACGCTGCTGACATTTCAGACTTCTGACACTGCTGACATTTCGTGATCTGAAGGAGTTCAGCGCGGCGAGTTTCCTGGCTGGGCGGTAGCGGGCCCTATCGCCCGTGCGGTATGCAATCTAGCTGCAGTTTGTTGTCGTATTTTCGCAATGGGGCAAAGGCATGAGTACATAATGCAAGACGACATCACAACAAAAGCGGGTGATGTGCATTGCACGATGTCATGACATCACGTTAACCCTCGCCCCCCGGGCAGGACAAAATCACTACGTGTTCGGGTAAGGGGGGGGGGGGGGGTACGAGCCCCCTCCCTTAGCGTTTCGCCTCTAATTGAGCTAGAGCTTCCATTCAAAGACGAGCGTGTTGTTTGTGACGAGAGGAGGCCGCCGAAACCCCATTTTAAGGTCTTGGGTCATTATATGACCTCTGAGATCATGCCAATGACCCAAAAGTCATTAAAATTGAAAATGCGTATAAATTTAATTGTATCGAGCTAGAATTGTGAATGAGCATATTATAATGCTTAATAGGTGCCAAATTTGTAATCAGCGTCACAAAATGTCCTAAAAACTGCCAAATTCCAAATAGGTCATGTCAGGTCATCTGAGATCAGTGACCTCGGTTGACCTGTGGATGCGTATGATCCCAGTGGAACATATAATTATCTAAAATGGATCCAAAATTTGAAATCAGCGTCACAAATTGTCCTAGAAACCGCCAGTTGCCCAAAAAAGTCATCTGAGGTCATTGGAGGTCAATTACCTCAGTTGACCTCTGAAAAGGTTAATCAAGGTCACAATCTCAGTGGAAACCACAACTCTCACCTGGAAACACCTTTGCATATGCTCCTGAACAACAAACACTCGGAAACTGCACAAGTTACAAGCAGCGATCTGCGGGACGCCAGTTGCGCCTGACATGACCTAGAGAAACAGGTTATAGGTCACGGGTATTGTGGGTTAGAAATTCACATTTTTAAGATTGGGTGTCAAATTTTTCAAAAGTAGGCTACTGAAAGTTTCATCGCAATCGGTTTGAAACTACGGGAGTTATTCCAGAAAAACCGAAGGGGGTGACATCCACCCCCTACCCGGGCGAGGGTTAAACCAACTAATGAGATATAAATAGTCAACATGTTTGTAAAAAATATACTCCAATTATTTGTACACACATGGATGTTCATGGATATCCATGTCCGGCACCCCTGTTTCGGTACATTCAGTGTTGCGTGCAGTGTTGTTGCGTAGATGGTTGCATTTTCCACCGCCTTGCCTTCAACACAACTGGCGTCGCTGGCTGCTGAGTTTGTCGATGAGCCGAAACTCATGAGATCCGGGCGGATGAGTCATGACTCGGGAGTTCCGTCGATATATTTCTGGCGCCAGCACCGGGACACAGAAGATGAAGCCCAGTCTTTTCGCCCGTCGGAGCGCTGAACCCGCGCTGAGTGATTGACGCCAGCGCCATCTTTCGCGCTGAGTGTGTGGACGCCAGCGCCATCTGTGCACACATTGATGAACGCGGTGTAGTCTGGACTCTGGTGGTAGAAGTACGAGTCTGGGCGCTGGTATGCGCATTGTCGCACAAACGAGTCGGTTTCGAAATATAATATTTACTACCCGTATACTACCGGTACTACCCGGTATAACGTGATGCGGACGTGAACTTCAATGATACAATTTTGCGAACAGGGCATTCGTGTGGCAAATTTAGGGTTATTTTACCTTGATGACCTCGCTAAAGCTCGTATATTAAACCATTTTTGGTACATAGCATCGTTTAATTTAGTTTTTTTTAATAAATTATATGTGACCTGAAAGCACGAAAGGGTCAAAAGGCCACTTCCAGCAATGCCAATAACGGACATACCTCACTGTTGTATTGCGATGTGCGCAGTGACAATGTTATATATTTATTTGTACAATATTTCCAAGCACATCTTGCTGTATCGAGATGCACACACTTCAATAACTTGCCTGGCCCCTCATCGATGCGTGTAAACTGCACGTATGTACGTGTGCCTAAAATGCACACCTCGTTGCAGCTCATTTGTGTCGCAGTTCGTTTATTAATGTTGATTACAACATTTAAATACCGTTTGATTGCTTGATTATAGCAATATTTAGATTTTAAGACATTTAATGCACAAATAGCAAGGTTTATTGGTCAGAAAATTGCATCGCTATAAATATGTGAATTTAGCGTATGTATTATTTGTGACGAAACATTTGTTTGCAGTTACCGCAGGTACGGTTGCGAATCTGTAGCAGCTCTAGAACTTCTCCATTGCGCCTCAGAGCTCCACGTTCTTAAGAAAATACAAAGGTATAATTAATAATGATATATTTGAACAAATAAACAAAGACAAGTATGACAACAACAACAACAATAACAAACACATTTATTTGAAAAGCAAAAAAAAAACACTATAACTTAATCGCAGATCGGTGCAAAAGCGAGGCGCTTATACATGGCACCTCTCTGCAATGGTTGGCAGGAGGTAAACAAAAAGTCGACTGGCCGCAGCCGAAAACATGGCCTATTTAATGTTGTCCCATTAAATAGGCCATGTATAATAGGCCATGTAATAAATAGGCCGCGACCCCAGCAATAAGTCCCTCTTGTGGAATAAGTCCGAATTAAAAACGTAATTAATATCAAATACAAACAAACATTTCCGAAACTTGCTGTAAATTATGTTCATTTTCATGGCAACATGAAGTAAGGATGAAATCATTTAGCACCAAGTTACGTTTTAAACATTTTCTGCCACACTTGTCTTATAACATTTCTCACACCATAAACTTAAATGCTGCCTAAATGCAGCATGCTGTATACATCTCCATACAAGTCATGAAAACACATACTTGTAGCCTTAGTGTTCCACACTAGTATGTGCACTCTTCGATTACTATTTTGCTACCCCCCCCCCCTATATTTAATAACACTACTGATGTACTCATACCACGATGTGAAGTGGAACGGATACTTTTTGTGTTAACAGCGCATTATATAACCAAGCTAAAGGTCGAGTTCTGCTGCACGATTGGACGGCGCAGTCAAGCCGCAATAAATTCGCCCGAGGAAATTAGCAATGGAAAACGGATGGGTCGGCGAATTTGATATCAGTACATCATCCTTCACATGTGAATGTGTGAGATAGCCTGTGCTAAACAACGGGAATGACTAGCATGTATGTACAAACAAATATTAAACAGACTTAATTCCACATATCTTCTACGGCCATTTAATTAAAGATGTCTGATTTATCAAGCGGGAAGTTTGTTTAAGTTTTACCAACAATATCACACGGACGGAAAGGGAATGTGGGTGTGTAGTTTTAATTACGTTATTACTTCGGACATACCCCACAGGAGTTAGGTGTGGAGCTTCCGATATGTATTTAATTCGATAGGTATCATTTAACGTATGTTTCCGAACAATCGACCTCGCTGACGAAGATAACAATATCGAATACATACATACATATACAAAACATATCGAAAGCTCCGAAACACCTAACTCTTGTGGAGTAATTTCGAATTAATAACGCAATTAATATCAAAGGCATTCAAGACTGGAAATGCTGCGTATGTCTTTAGCAAAATTTCATTAAAACTGGCGCTTAATTGTGCGTACATCGTTAAATGACCATAGAAAGACACTTGAAATAGAGTACCTATACTGCACACACCAAGCGCACGCCAACAAATGCATACGGATCGAATAGTCGGAATCAGGTTCCGTTCTCATTTGTTCTCCTTCGCACTCGTTTATCTGTTTCGTATTCTGCCTTCTTCTTATCATTTTTATATTTATCATTTCTCCTTCTTCCCATTTTTACTTCATTCTCGTTCCTTTCTCTCTTCCCTCTCTTTCTTCTCCTTTATCTTCTTTCTCCTCCCTTCCCTCTTCTACCATCTCATTACGAGCGAGCGCTTCACGCTCGCTCGTCTTTCCGTGGTATATGGGGAAAATCTGATTATGGGCGGCCCGGCCCGACCCGACCCGTGGCGACGCTTTTGAGAAGCTCATATCTCTGCAACCATACGTCCGATTGACAAGCGGACTTCTTTGCTTAGCAGCCCCATCCAACCTACCCTGTTTGAGACCAGTGCTGACTCATGTGGGTGACTACCACTGCGCGTGGCGCGTGCCGCGTGAGGTGTGTTGAAAAGTGTTTTCTCGCAATAACTCCGCAACGGCTGGGCAGATTATGTGCAAATTTCGTGTGTGGTTAGGGAACCCCAGCCACCACTTTCACACAACTCAGGGATGGGATGACTGCACGTGCGCACGTGCACACCCCTATTCTGTATCTCATGAACGGCTGAGCCAATTGTGTTCAAATTTGGTGCATGGTTAGGGACCTCTCAGCCGCCGCCTTTCCACAAGTCAGGAGATGGGATGGCTTTGCACGTGCGCACGTGCACATCCCTATTATATATCTCTGGAACGGCTGAGCCGATTGTGTTCAAATTTGGTGTGTGGATAGGGACCTCTCAGCCTCCACTTTCCCCACATGTCAAAGGTGGGTGCCTCTGCACGTGCGCACGTGCGCACTTTTTTTGTATCTCAGAAACTACTGGCCCGATCGAGTTGAAATTCCCCATACATTTCCTTCGCGTTCGCTGGTACATCGCCAACTACGGCGCCTTACTGGTTCCTAGCTTCCTGCTCTTACCCGGTTTCTGTGGAGTCGGCTCCTCCCCTCTACTGTCTCGGCGGATCCTCCTCCTCTGCTGTCTCGGCGGATCCTCCCCCTGCTGTCTCGTCGGATCCCCCCCCCCCCCCCCCTCTGCTGTCTCGGCGGATCCTCCCCCTCTACTGTCTCAGCGGATCTTCCCCCTCTACTGTCTCGGCGGATCCTCCTCCTCTGCTGTCTCGGCGGATCGTCCCTCTACTGTCTCGGCGGATCCTCCCCCTCTACTGTTTCAGCGGATCCTCCCCCTCTACTATCTCGACGGATCCTCTCCCTCTACTGTCTCGGCGGTTCCTCCCCCTCTACTATGTCGGCGGATCCTCCCCCTCTACTGTCTCAGCGGAGCCTCACCCTCTACTGTCTCGTCGGATCCTCCCCCTCTACTGTCTCGGCGGATCCTCCCCGTCTACTGTCTCGGCGGATCCTCCCCCTCTACTGTCTCGGCGGATCCTCCCCCTCTACTGTCTCGGCGGATCCTCCCACTCTACTGTCTCGGCGGATCCTCCCCCTCTACTGTCTCGGCGGATCCTCCCCTCTACTCTCTCGGCGGATCCTCCCCCTCTAATGTCTCGGCGGATCCTCCTCCTCCTTTGCTGTCTCGGCGGATCTTCCCCCTCTACTGTCTCGGCGGATCCTCCCCCTCTGCTGTCTCGGCGGATCCTCCCACTCTACTGTCTCGGCGGATCCTCCTCCTCTACTGTCTCGGCGGATCCTCCCCCTCTACTGTGTCGGCGGATCCTCCCCCTCTACTGTCTCGGCGGATGCTCCTCTTCCTTTGCTGTCTCGGTGGATCCTCCCCCTCTACTGTGTCGGCGGATCCTCCCCCTCTACTGTCTCGGCGGATCCTCCCCCTCTACTGTCTCGGCGGATCCTCCCCTCTACTGTCTCGGCGGATCCTCCCCTCTACTGTCTCGGCGGATCCTCCCACTCTACTGTCTCGGCGGATCCTCCCCCTCCACTGTCTCGGTGGATCCTCCCCCTCTACTGTGTCGGCGAATCCTCCCCCTCTACTGTCTCGGCGGATGCTCCTCTTCCTTTGCTGTCTCGGCGGATCCTCCCCCTCTACTGTGTCGGCGGATTCTCCCCCTCTACTGTCTCGGCGGATCCTCCTCCTCCTTTGCTGTCTCGGCGGATCTTCCCCCCTACTGTCTCGGCGGATCCTCCCCTCTACTGTCTCGGCGGATCCTCCCACTCTACTGTCTCGGCGGATCCTCCCCCTCTACTGTCCTGGCGGATCCTCCCCCTCTACTGTCTCGGCGGATCCTCCTCCTCCTTTGCTGTCTCGGCGGATCCTCCCCCTCTACTGTGTCGGCGGATCGTCCCCCTCTACTGTGTCGGAGGATCCTCCCCTCTACTGTCTCGGCGGATCCTCCCCCTCTACTGTCTCGGCGGATCCTCTTCCTTTGCTGTCTCGGCGGATCCTCCCACTGCTGTCTCGGCGGATCTTCCTTCTTCTTTGCTGTCTCGGGGGATCCTCCCCCTCTACTGTCTCGGCGGATCCTCCTCCTCCTTTGCTGTCTCGGCGGATCCTCCCCCTCTACTGTCTCGGCGGATCCTCCTTCTCCACTGTCTCGGCGGATCCTCCTTCTCCTTTGCTGTCTCGGCGGATCCTCCCCCTCTACTGTCTCGGCGGATCCTCCTCCTCCTTTGTTGTCTCGGCGGATCCTCCCCCTTTACTGTCTCGGCGGATCCTCCTCCTCCTTTGCTGTCTCGGCGGATCCTCCCCCTCTACTGTCTCGGCGGATTCTCCCCCCTACTGTCTCGGCGGATCATCCCTCTCTACTGTCTCGGCGGATCCTCTCCCTCTACTGTCTCGGCGGATCCTCCCCCTCTACTGTCTCGGCGGATCCTCCCCCTCTACTGTCTCCGCGGATCCTCTCCCTCTACTGTCTCGGCAGATCCTCCCCCTCTACTGTCTCAGCGGATCCTCCCCATCTACCTTCTCGGCGGATCCTCCTCCTCCTTTGCTGTCTCGGCGGATCCTCCCCCTCTACTGTCTCGGCGGATCCTCCTTCTCCTTTGCTGTCTCGGCGGATCCTCCCCCTCTACTGTCTCGGCGGATCCTCCCCCTCTACTGTCTCGGCGGATGCTCCTCCTCCTTTGCTGTCTCGGCGGACCCTCCCCCTCTACTGTCTCGGCGGATCCTCCCCCTCCACTATCTCGGCGGATCCTCCCCCTCTACTGTGTCGGCGGATCCTCCCCCTCTACTGTCTCGGCGGATCCTCCTCCTCCTTTGCTGTCTCGGCGGATCCTCCCCCTCTACTGTCTCGGCGGATCCTCCCCCTCTACTGTGTCGGCGGATCCTCCCCTCTACTGTATCGGTGGATCCTCCCCGGTCGCGCTGCAGACGGCCGTCCACTCGGCGCTGAAGCCGCGCCCGTTTGTTCCATCATCGGCGTTCATCTTGATCGACAGCTGGGCCCCGGAGGTGGGTCCGTACGGGTCCGGGGTGTCCGTACCGCAGAACGGACCCAGCGGGGTGTCGGCGGCCACGCCCTCCCTGGAAACGGGCACACCAGGAGTAAGCTGGGGGAGTGCCGGATCAGGGGGCACACCAGGGGTAAGCTGGGGGAGTGCCGGATCAGGGGGCACACCAGGAGTAAGCTGGGGGAGTGCCGGATCGGGGGGCACACCAGGGGTAAGCAGGAGGAGTGCCGGATCGGGGGGCACACCAGGGGTAAGCAGGAGGAGTGCCGGATCGGAGGGCACACCAGGAGTAAGCTGGAGGAGTGCCGGATCGGGGGGCACACCAGGAGTAAGCTGGAGGAGTGCCGGATCGGGGGGCACACCAGGGGTAAGCTGGAGGAGTGCCGGATCGGGGGCACACCAGGAGTAAGCAGGAGGAGTGCCGGATCGGGGGCACACCAGGAGTAAGCAGGGGGAGTGCCGGATAGGGGGGGGGGGGTCGAGTGGGGAGGGCTGTTTACAGGGGCGTAAGAACTATGTTCAAGTTGGGGGGGGGGCAGGAGGCATTCTGAAGTCGATTCTTTCCATGCAACGCACATAGGCGTAATGTTAAAATCCAAAATGTTGGGGGGGGCGGCTGTTCTCCCCCCCCCCCCCCCCCCTGCTCCTACGTCTATGGCTGTTTATCAGGTGTTGATGCTACTGTTGATGGGGAGGTGGCCATATAACCACAAGAGTTGCGGCGCCCTAAAACCCCAATCCACACCACAGGGAGGTGATGGTGCTTGCTGGTTGGAGGTGATGTATGCTGAGGGATAGGAGGCATGTGATATTCGCATTGTTACTAAGTCTGTAGGGAACAAGTACATGGTTCCCGACTCTAACAAAAATGCGCAAGATTTTCGTCCCCAGACTGGCGGAGAACGGTGCGTCAGACGTGCTAGCTTCATCTAAACGTGACGTCTCTAGGGCATTCCATGTATGGCCTTCTGAGCACATCAACTATAATGGAGTTACTCCACGCCGTATCCCACTCACATGATTTCCAATGTGTCGTATTGACACGTGCTGTCATCCTCGAGCTCGAAGTCCTGGAATGTGAGCGTGAAAGTCCTCCCGGAATGGGCGGCCACCAGGTGCCAGTACGCGTCCTTTCCGTTCGTGTAATTCTGGGGGTAGTTCACTGACTCGACCGTGCCGGCTCGGTCCGCAACGTCGCACGTGCCGCCTTCTTCTGTGGAGGTGAAGTGTGGAGGGACGGGGGTGAACTTTTTTTCTCAAAGTTTATTATCTTTTCAAAATATGCATTGCATTATACTACATTTCTCACACGCAGGCACTTCCCACGCACAAACATGGTGCCACATCGGCATCTGTGCAGCCCGTCTGGCCAAGCCGGAACGGTGCCCGTATTGGCAAAAACCGTCCCGGCTGCGGGGAGGTCTGGGGGTTGCCGCCCCGGCCGGGGAGAGCTGTGGGGTACCTACCTCCCCGACGCTCCAGACAGGTCACAGCCCCCGCCCGCACTGCCTCGCGCTTTACATCGCGTGGCAGTGCCCCATCGGCCGGCCGGGCGCGCGACCCGTCAGTCCGTTAGACTGGCGCGCCGCGCGCCCGGCCGGCCGACCGGCCTTGCAAGGGCCGGTCTCAGGTTGGCCCGGTTGGGTAAGAGCGGGGACGACAAATATGCAAACAAAACACACAGGCATGTTGCACCACGCACATACTGACATTCGACATGACAGCAAAACAGTCACAACATCGCCGCCACGGGACGGAACACCACTGTCTGCCCCCGCACGCTACCGCCGCCGTCTCCAAGCTATCTCAATTCCCAGCTATCTCAGCCACAAATCACCGTTGCTGTCAGTCATTATACACCATTTACTTATAAATTTGTCCAAAGACTTGTTTTTTATTGCAATGATTCGTTCTACTCGCCAATGATTGGCATTTGTCTCTATCGCCCCTTCCTTATACACATGTTTTGTCTGGCACTGATTTAATTTATTTGTAACAAAATATTGTTTTACTATTAGGATTATTAAATTAACTACCGACGGCACAGAAGGGTATCCAAATAATACCGTGCTAACGCTAACAAAATTATCCCGAAGACTCAGTTTGTTTTTAATCTGTGACAAAATATGCTCCCATATTGGCTTAACCTGCGCACTGCAGGGGGGGTTGATTTCCACCACCCCCCCCCCCCCCCCCCCCCCCCTCAGGTTTTATCAGGTTTAGATAGAAAAAAAACGGCGGCGCGCAGCGCCGCCGGATTTTGATACACCTGTTAGGGCATCAATTGCGCACACTTTGAGAAAAAATATGCTCGGGTCATCTCAGGTCAGGTCACCAGACCAGGTCAAGTGACCCCACCACCAATTTTTTTTGCAGTTGTGCCAAAGCCAGAGTTTTTCACCGATCAGGTTGAAACTTACAGGATGTCATGAGGGCATCAGTACTTATAATTTTCACTACTTGGAATTTTGATATCGGTGACCTAAGGTCAGGTCAATTTCGTAACCTCCCATAATAAGTCAATGGGGAAATATACAAATGCTTCCTATTTCAAGGATATGCATGGTACTAGTCCAATTACTTCTGGATCATGTTATTATAGGATATTCTTGATGATCCAAGTGTAAGTTTTATTCAGTGACCCCTATTGGGTCATTTGAGGTCATGCGAGGTCACCATCACTTTTTTGTCAATAACTCCCGACATAATGAAGATAGAGAAGTAAAACAGGCACCAATGTGTTTTTCTTGACGAGATACGTCTTCCCATATGCCACATCCCCTACTTGGGTCACCACTTGACCTTGACCTTAGGTCAAATTGTTAAGTTGACTTAACAAGGTCGCCATATATATATCATTCAAAGCGCCTTGACAAGATAAACACAATGGCGTAAACAGTTTTCCGTTATCTTTATTAAGTAAAAAGTTAATAGCAAAAAACTATTTAAAAAAAATCTTTTGGACCTCTGGATCCTCAAATATTGACCTGAGATCAAATCTGATGACACTATAGCGATTACAAATTTCACTGGCTGGCGTTTGCTTTTTTCCGTTTGTTTCTAACTATCATCGTTTCGGAGATATATGGGAATTTCTGGAGCGATGTCCTAAAACAGGAAAAACTGGAAAATTTGACCTTTGATGACCTCTGGTGACCTCAATTATGACCTGACTTTAAAAAAAAACACTGAAATACTTTCGATAGAACATGTATGAAGCTATCAAATTCCTTTTTCTGCTTCTCGCTACGTTGCTTAGTTTTCGAGATATCAGGAGGAGGGGCGGAAATCACCTCCCCCTGCAGTTCGTGTTCGGCGCAGTGCCCCTGCAGTGCGCGGGTTAACCTCCCTACATTCATAGAAAAAGTGTTGCAAATTATCAATTTCGAAACATGTAAGGCACAACGGGCTGCCAACTACATCTCTCGTACAAAGGAATTTCCTCGTCGGAATATATCTATTAAGCACTCTAAATTGATGTGATTGTAATTTCAGTTATTTCTTTCGTTGATTGTAATTTCGTTGACGCGCAGCATTTATATGGTATTTCATAAATGGAGGTCCATGTTACATCAGTATAACCTTCTTCCACCCACTTGTTTTGAGCGGTAGGAACTCGCTTTTCTATAAGCTCGGCGTAAAAGTGTCTACATTTTACACTTGTCATTTCAGTTGCAGTTTTTCCTATGCATGTTCTGAATGCATTCTTTTCATCTGGGTTCAAAGATTCGTTCGTATTACGTATTACATTTTTCCACATTGCTGGGATCGCGCTTACTAGGCCCTGATATATAAGCAAACATATTGCTATCTGGGGATAAATTACCTTCAGTTAAAATGAAAAAATCCGCGACCTGGCGTCGGCAGCAGGGGCGTCTGGGGATAAATTACCTTCAGAAAATTTAGCTGTCGTGCAATTTTATTGTCAATATAATCACACCCGATTTTTGGCTTTATGAAAAAAATAAAGATTTTATGAGACAAAACTTCGGCCCTACTTTGTTCTGGTCCATCCTGTATAAGTTACGACACTCCAAACGAAGAACACCTGGAAGATGCAAGCAAATGAAATAACGGTATTTTCAAGTTTATCGGTATTTTGGTTATAGTTAAAAGATTAAGAGAAAGCTTAAAAGCTGGGTAAAGAAGATATACAATAACAAATAGAGGTTTGCAAATAGTTGTTTGCTGGAGTAAGAAATGTGTTGCTTCTATATCAACCCTTACTACAAACTTACAGTGGTATACCACACAAGAATGCGAGAAGACAGCACACGCTGTTTTAAGCTGCACAATGCGTGCAAAATGCAAAATTAGAGATTGAAAATGCTGAATAAAACAATTTTATTTTGTCGGTCAGCGTTGGACGTGGTTAACTAAGCACACCCAAGCAGTTGTTTCCAGACATTTCAATTTACCATCTCCATCTCTTGCAGTTCTAGAAATGCATGCTTACCTGCTCCGCATATTTTCCAGACGATCTCAAACCCCCGTGCTTGTGCACCTGGGTCTGTGTGGAAAATAATGGTCAGCGCGTCCCCAGTGGTGGGACCCACCGCCGGCTGGTAGTCAGTGCCGCAAAACCTGCCCAGCGACGGCGCGTTGATAGAATCTCCGTCCCTGAGGAGCCGGGTCACGTGACAAGGTCAGGTCAGGGTACGGGTCACGAGGCACAGAACGGCCAAGCACGGCTCAACGGCTAAAAAGGTGTATAGACTGTTTGATAAGGAAAACTCTCCGGATTTCCCTTCTTTGGGCGTACTGATTTGAGAGAAATTTCGCGCGATACAAGCTGCTTAGACTTTCTTTGAAAAATGTATGTTTTTCAAAGTTAGGTCTGCACACAGAATCGCTTACCTGAACTCGAGGTAATCAAACTTGCTGCACGCGGGGGGGTCACTCTCCAATTCGAAGTCGATGATTTCGGCTTTGAGGGTCTGACCCGGCTCGGCCAGTACAATCCAGAAGATGTCGGTTTGATGCGGATAGTCGTTGGGATAGTTGGGAGACGCGATGCGTCTCTCTGTTTCCGCGGTCCCTCCACAGGCTGTGGAAAGGAATGACACGGTCGCAGCGGACTCTGTTTCCGCGGTCCCTCCACAGGCTGTGGAAAGGAGTGACACGGCCGCAGCGGTCTCTGTTTCCGCGGTCCCTCCACAGGCTGTGGAAAGGAGTGACACGGCCGCAGCGGTCTCTGTTTCCGCGGTCCCTCCACAGGCTGTGGAAAGGAGTGGCACGGCCGCAGCGGTCTCTGTTTCCGCGGTCCCTCCACAGGCTGTGGAAAGGAATGGCACGGCCGCAGCGGTCTCTGTTTCCGCGGTCCCTCCACAGGCTGTGGAAAGGAGTGGCACGGCCGCAGCGGTCTCTGTTTCCGCGGTCCCTCCACAGGCTGTGGAAAGGAGTGACACGGCCGCAGCGGTCTCTGTTTCCGCGGTCCCTCCACAGGCTGTGGAAAGGAGTGGCACGGCCGCAGCGGTTAGAGCTAGGCAAGCAATGTTCTTAGAATGCTTACTTTATGTGTGAATGGCTGTCAAGAAGGTGTACTGTTTCGTTATTGTTGGATGACCTGATGTGCTGTGTGCGGGGGACACGTAAGCCATCAATTACGGAACGCGCGCTTGTGCTGATTTTTTTATCTCGGCAAAATAAATGCCAGATTTGCCGTTTTTCATGAAACAATATTCCGTTCCTAAGTTGTAAAGACAAGACTCTCCTTGACATGTACTTACGCTCTTCAGTCGTTGTTGCGATGGTTGTAGTCGTTGCGACGGTGGTGGTGGTGGTGGCAGCCGTGGTTGTCTCAGTTGTGGTGGTTACGGTTGTCGGTGCCGTTGTAGTGATGGTGGTGGTGGTGGTGGTGGCGGTGGTGGTGGTCGGCACGGTGGTTTCAGCGGCGGTGGTGGTGGTCGGTACGGTGGTGGTTTCAGCGGCGGTGGTGGTGGTCGGTACGGTGGTGGTTTCAGCGGCGGAGGTGGTGGTCGGTACGGTGGTGGTTTCAGCGGCGGTGGTGGTGGTCGGCACGGTGGTTTCGGCGGCGGTTGTGGTGGTCGGCACGGTGTTGGTGGCGGTGGTAGTGGCGACACTGGTCTCCAGAGTCGACGTCCCAGCGCTGGTCCCAGCGGTGGTCCCAGCGCTGGTCCCAGCGGTGGTCTCAACAGAGACCGTTGTGGTCGGCGGTGGTTGACCTGTGTGCACAACAGAATCCAAATCCTTGACATCAGCAGCTGTCCCCCTGGAAAGGCACTGAAGAAGATGGTCTGCTAGCACTGTTTACTTACGAGTACTTATGACTTATAAGTGTTTGAATATACGAGTGTTTACTGGGATATTAATGGCGTTCTCCGGTGTGGACTTAGCTTTTGTGTTTTAAATAATGGCGCGGAATTTACTGTCAGCCTATGGCAGTGGCGTCGCCACAAATTTGTGAGTGGGGGAGGGGCAGCCAGGGGTTTGGGGGCCAGTCAGAGGTTTGGGGGGCCAGCCAGGGGTCTGGGGGGCAGCCCCATATGGCTAATTACGAGCGAGCGCGAAGCGCTCGCGAGTTTTCACTGAATACGGGATTTTGCTTACAAGCGGCCGACCCGACCCGACCCGACCATAACGCCTTTGAGGAGCTTCTTTCTGCCTTTGGAATCCCGCATCCGATTGACAAACGGTTTTCGCCATCAATCAATGCCCCCTTCAATCAATTATGTTATTGCTATGTTTCGTCTCACGTGAGGGGTCAGCATGGCGCGTGGCACGTTCCGCGTCAGGGGTGCCAGAAAACGTTATCCTGCTATAGCTTTAAAAAAACAGCAGGACCGATTAAGCTGAAATTTGGTGTGTGGTTTGAGACCACACTACTGGTAATGTCGCACAAGTCAAACTCTGGGTCACACTGCACGTGTGCATGTATACAGTGCACACCCCTGTTCCGTAACTCAGAAATAATATAAAACGAATCAGTTTCAGCTCGAAAAGGCAAAGGTAAATGGAGTTTAGATGACAGCAGACCAATTTTCTTGCTATAGGGTTTCTACGGGCTCGCTCGTCCTTCGCTGATTATGTCGTCTTACTGGTGTTCAAATCCTGTGAATCTGGGGGGCCGGACTCCGGCCGGAGCAATCGTGGGGAGGGGGGGGGGGGGGGAGGGGAGCAGTCCCCCTCCCGGTGGCGACACCCCTGGTTTGTGGCTTGCAAAAAAGTTATGTTAGCGTTTAATAGAACTTTGTTAAGCGACCAACCAACCGGCATGCATTAACCTTCGCCCTACGGGGGCTTTTTCACCCTCGCCCTACGGGGGCTTTTTCACCTTCGCCCTACGGGGACTTTTTCACCCTCGCCCTACGGGGGCTTTTTCACCCTCGCCCTACGGGGGCTTTTTCACCCTTGCCCTACGGGGGCTTTTTCACCCTCGCCCTACGGGGGCTTTTTCACCCTCGCCCTACGGGGGCTTTTTCACCCTCGCCCTACGGGGGCTTTTTCACCCTCGCCCTACGGGGGCTTTTCACCCTCGCCCTACCGGGGCTTTTTCACCTTCGCCCTACGGGGGCTTTTTCACCCTCGCCCTACGGGGGCTTTTTCACCCTCGCCCTACCGGGGCTTTCTCACCTTCGCCCTACGGGGGCTTTTTCACCCTCGCCCTACGGGGGCTTTTTCACCCTCGCCCTACCGGGGTTTTTTCACCTTCGCCCTACGGGGGCTTTTTCACCCTCGCCCTACGGGGGCTTTTTCACCCTCGCCCTACGGGGCTTTTCACTCTCGCCCTACGGGGGCTTTCTCACCCTCGCACTACGGGGGCTTTTTCACCTTAGCCCTGCGGGGGCTTTTTAACCTTCACCCTACGGGGGCTTTTCCCCATTTGCCCTACGGGGGCTTTTTCACCTTCGCCCTACGTGGGTTTTTTCACATTCGCCCTACGGGGGCTTTTTCACCTTCGCCCTACGGGGGATTTTTCACCTTCGCCCTACGGGGCTTTTTCATTTTCGCCCTACGGTTTTTTTCTCACCTTCGTCCTACGGGGGCTTTTTCAGCTTCGCCCTACGGGGGCTTTTTCAACTTTGCCCTACCGGGGCTTTTTCAACTTTGCCCTATGGGGCTTTTTCACCTTCGCCCTACGGGGGATTTTTCACCTTCGCCCTACCGGGGCTTTTTCACCTTCGCCCTACGGGGGCTTTTTCACATTCGCCCTACGGCGGCTTTTTCACCCTCGCCCTACGGCGGCTTTTTCACCTTCGACCTGCGGGGGCTTTTTCACCCTCGCCTTACGGAGGATTTTTCACCATCGCCACCGTATAAAGGTATTCAAGAAAAACCTCAGTGTGGGGCCTGTCAGGCTCCCCTTCCCCCCCCCCCCCCCCCCCCCCCCGTAAGGTGAGGGTTAAAAGTGATAATGCTTTTAGTGCATTGAGAAACTTAAATAATGACAGTTTGCTTAGATGTTGTGAATAACAACACAAATCGACACATTCCACACACCTGCAGAGTAAAGAACCTTCGAATTTATAAGACAATATGTTCGTATCGTGTACATGTACCACATTGACCGCGACCTGGCGTCGGCAGCAGGGGCGTCGACACGCGAAAAAACTGGTGCGAATTTTTGCTCGGGGGGCGGCACCTAGCATGGGGGGCGGCACCTGGCAAGGGGCGGCATCTGACAAGGGATGCATACACGTTCAAATTTGTATCTTTCTAGGTTTTTGTCAAGCGAAATTTCGATACCCTACCTGACCGTAAACAGCCGATCGTATTTTATCTTATCTTCGTTAACATTTCGGTACGTAGGGTTTTCGTGACCGTAAGTTTAACTAGCCCGTCCAGCTCCAGCTCCAAAGTAGGTATAACAAATATTGATGGGCATTCGTCCATTAAATTAGGTGCATTGTCGTCGCTGCCGCTGAATGAAGGTCATCCTGGCAATATGTTAAATCAAGCGCTGAAGGAAGTCAACCAGGGGTGTCGTTTTACGAAATTGATTGGTAGGGCCCAACCGCTCCGCCGAAACCTAACCAACCCACTATTTGAGTTTCTCCTCGGATTGCAGGCACTTAATTTTGGGCTCCAGCCTCATATCATTTAAAAAAATTGGGTCACTGCAACAACATCATCGGACTCAAATATCGTCACTACGGATACCCATTTCATGGGTTAAAGGAAATAGTTCACCTTAGAAATATTTCCCAAACACGATTTGATTATATTTTTAATACAATTTATTTTTATATCGTCAAAAATGGTCTTATATCGCGCCGATTCAGGACAGAAGGCCGTACATTATTATTGTTTATCAAAACTATATGCATACTCTCTGAGTTGAGTCCTGACGTCAGGTGAATTAACAAAAATAGTTCAGCCAATCAGATTCGAAAGTAGTCGCGTAAGGATAAACTCGCATTAGAGATATGCCAACCGGCGGCCGGCGGTTCGCTTGCTAGCACCAGCTGCAAGCTGATTGGCTGATGGTATAGCCTCTGCCCGGGTAGATCCAGCACCACATTCTTTCGCCAGGACCGTCTTTCTTCGCCAAAAAAAAACAAATATATTCGGCTGGAGAGTCTTTTCAGTCAAGAAAACTTGCAGATAGGGGTTTCCCAACACGGGCTACACAACTGCTATCTCAGTTTAAAACTAATGTTGAAGGTGAACTATTTCCTTTAAGGGGAGGAAATGCTAGGTTACCCTTCTGTTTATCCCTGTGACGCACAGCCTTTTCACATGGTGACTGGCTCTGTGCAACTTTTCGATAAAACCGACACACAGCCGGTACAGACCGCGGCACAGCAGGAACGCCGATGTAATCTGCAGACTGCAGTTAAGCATGGAATCTTTATTTCTTAACACGCGCAGTGGAGGGTGGAGGCACTTGTGTGCCCCCCCCCCCCCACATGTTTTTCGTGAACATTTCGAAAACGAAGCAGAGCAGGGCGGTGTATGCTGTGTTACATTAGCACCAACGCAATAGCGGATCTTTTGACGTTAAAAAATCAAAATCGGTAGATAAATTGTTGAGTTATATGGATTTTTAGTCCAAGATGGCGGCCAGAATCGCGGTCGGTAAATCGATGTCTTCGGAACCAACAGTCGGATCGGGATGATTCAAACGCCATTCGGTATAAAATGTCAATTTGCATCTCCAGAAACAACTTTGAACACATTGCTGGTGACCTGTGACGTCACAGAGTTAAAAGTCCAAAAATTGTTACATTTGGCCAGATTTGACCCCTTCGTGACCTCGTTTGACCTTGCAGATATTAACCGAAGGTCAAGAAAATTTGACAAAATGTAGATCATCATAGCATCTACCTACCCTGGCAGTTTCATCATTCTAGCTTTCATACTTTCGGAGATCTTAGGGGGGGGGGCACTAAAGTGCTCCCCCTCTCCACTGCTTGCTAGTGGCATACCCTCTCCACTGCGCGTGTTAACACGCGCCCTGGAGGGAGGGGGGGGGGGGGGGCGAAATCCACCCACTCCTAAGTTTTTCGAGGATAGTTAAGAAACGGCGAACTACCCACATTATGTACAATTCTTGACCTCGGGTCATCTCAGGTCAGGTCACCAGACCAGGTCACGTGATGACCCCACCTCCAAAATATTTGCGGTAGTACCGCAACCACAATTTTAGGCCGATTGGTTTCAAACTTGCAGGATTTAGTAAGGTCATAGATACCTACAATTTGTTGATCTCGGATTTCTTATATCGGTGACCTAAGGTAAGGTCAATGTCGTGACCGCCAACACTGTTTTCTCAATAACCATCGACATAATGAAGATATATAAATGGAAATGGTACCAATGTGTTTGTCTCGTCGAGACACGTCTCCCAATATGCAACATGACATACTTGGGTCACCACTTGACCTTGACCTGAGGTCCAATTTCTTAGTTGACCTAACCTGGTCAACATGAATATGATTATAAGTGCCTTGACAAGACAAACAGGATGGCGTCAAACGTATTGATTTATCTTTATTAGGTAAAAAGGTATTTGCAAAAAAATGGTTTTGCCAAAAAATAACCTTTTTACATTTCATGACCTCTGGAGCCTAAACTATTTACCTGAGCTCAAATCTGAGGACAGCAAGTGCGATTGCATTTTACAAGATCTTTCGATTTTTTTTGTGTGTTCCTAGCTATCATAGCTCCTGAGATATTTGGGGGTGTTCGAAACGAAGTCCTAAAACTGAAGAAATACAAAATATGGCCTTCGATGACCTCTGGTGACCTTAATATTGACCCGACCTGAAACAAGAACGACATACTTTCGATAGAACTCGTCTCGAGCTATCTAACACCGTTTTCCTCTTGTCGCTACGTTGCGCGGTTTTCGAGATCATAGGGGGAGGGGGGCAAAATCCCCCCACCCCCTCTACCCCCTCCAGGGCGTATAATTATCAGAGGCCCTCCAAGGCGCGTGTTAACGGGGTGAAATTAACCTCATTCACGAAAATCCAGCATAGTAGGACAAAAATCCCCGGCCGAGCCTTTGGCCCACTCGGCCCTTGCGTACTCGCTTACAACATATACCTGAAGATGGGCACGACACCCAGCCTGCGATCACTGGAAATTGCAACTCTGTATATGACCTACTTCGAAGTGGCGAATCTGATCATGTGTGAAGACGAATAATAAAAGAGCAAACAATGAACTGCCATCAAATGCGGATCCAGGGGGGAGCAACGGAGCCATGTCCCCCTCCCAAGACGTGAAGTATAATACATGCTATATAGTTGCTGACGGGCCAGATTTTGGCCCCCCGACAGATTTCCCCCCCCCCCCGCCCGGTCAACAATTTTTCGCTGACAACTGACGGTCTGCTACCCTCCCCTCCCCCCCCCCCCCCCCGCTCAACAACTTTTGGGAAATACGCCACTGAATTCCCCCCCCCCCCAAAAAAAAACCCGGCAAGATCCTCTCTTTACTACCATCCCATGTCATGCTGTTTGATGCTACTTGCTAGACATGCGGACAGTAATCATCACTCGCGATAAACGATAAAAGTCGTCGGCAATATTTCGGAAGCGTTATAGTTTTGCTTTGTGCTTCAGCCTAGTTCCTATACTGCAAATCGGTGAAACCAATCAAGAGATTCAAAACTTTCAAACTCATTGCTTTGTTTTGATTTGTGTAGACGTACCAGGTTCTGTGATACTGCTAATGTGGTTGAGAAGCGGCATCACTAGGGTGTCTCTTTTTTGTATCGATGAGACATGCTCATCGAAGTCCATTCCATATGCAACGAGAACATGCAAAGTTTTAGGAAAATCGGATGCCGTTTTCCCACCCGCAAAGCGTTCAAAAGTTTGCAATTTGTGGGAAAAAGTCACAATAGCCGTTTTCACGAAGGAGTATTGCGCTGAAAAGATTCTGAAACATTTCTGAAAAGTTTTAAAAGTTTTGGTATACAAGTCTTAGTATATTATACATTTCAAGAAGTAAATTACTGATTTAGGCGATATTATCACTATTCAATAGTTATGGGAACATGTATTGAGCTCATAACAAGTTAATGATACAAAATTTACCGTTTTTAAAGAACATATGCGTCTAGAGCCCATTCGTTCAGTTTAGCATACCGTCATACTAGTTACTAAATCTGGCAGCGTCCTGGATCACAGGTCGGTCTGCGCATGCGCAGTGATGTACCAGCATCGATTCCCCGCCGCTTCCTTCCCGCGTGCCACACGCACATGGACAAAGCCAAGCCGCATCGCCCGGCCGCCGGATTGGGCTGCGCAGACGAGTCTATTGCGTCCAATAGCGTCACACGCCACAGAATGTTTTTGAACCATTCTGAATGTTTTGAAAAGTTATAGTCGGTGGAGATCACAACTGACTCATCAATACTTATCATCATTGCAGACTTTTGCAGACTTATCATCAATACTAGTTACCACCAAACCGCAATTTTGTGAACATATATTCTTACCAACATATTACAAAATTCTGAGGGACATTTCTATCCAAAAATCGCATGTAAAAATTGAGTAGTTTAAGAATGGATCGTCGAGACTTTTCAAAACATTTTAAAAGGTTTGAAAAGTTTCGCACAATAATCCTTCGTGAACACAGCTAATATACAAATCACCATCAAAATCACAGCCTTTATTGAATCGGTCTAAAAGTGGTAAAATGAGATGCTTACGTGTTCTGAGGACGCCTATGCAAATTTAAGACGCATTATATAGCAATGGTTCGTAAGATACAGCCTCGGGAATTTGTAAAGCGTCGGACGCGTTCGGAGGCTGAACGTGCCCATTTTTCGGAGAGGCCAAAAAGTCTGCAATGTTCACAAGGTATGACTCGGGAATTGCGGAGCGTAAAATTCCCTTGTGAAATTTACAGATGAGACTTCAATGGGTTAAGAAAATACAGCATGACGAAATTGCACAATCTCAGCACTTTCAGATCCACTTAAGATTGGAGCAATGGAGATCATTTGGTGTAACTGCTCATCCATGTGAGTGGTCAAATTGAAAATTGCACTTTATAGAGTTTAGTGTTTGCGCGAGGAACATACTTGATATAATTAATAAACTAACAAACATGACCTTTTCCTCGAAAATGTGAAAATACAATGTTTTACTGTTTAATAAAGGCCTGTGGCCGAAATATTACAACATAATAATAACATTTTGATAACATTGTATTTTCACATTTTCGAGGAAAATGTCATGTTTTTTAGTTTATTAATTATATGAAAATTTTACAGTTGAATTCCACGCTCTAGAGTACCTCAATCATGAATCATGATTCTTGAGACCATTTGGAAGTACTATTTTGTCTCTCGAAAAAGGTCATGTTCACCTCCAAACGCGTCTGACGCCGCAAACAAGTCGAACATGCCCGATGCTGTATCTTACGAACCGTTGCTAGGATTGGCACAGGCGTCTTTAGTTCATGCAAGTATTGCATTTGACCATTTCTGGATATATTAAATAAATCGTGAGATATTAAGAGCGTTTTTTGCGACTTTGTTGCCAAAAATAATTGTTTGCGGAATGGAACTCGAGGAGCATGTCACGTCATCGATAACATTTGTTTTAACAATCTTGCAGGGGGTGGGGACGGGGTGCAAGCAATTCTTGAATATAGGTAGGGAATTTACATATAAGATTTGCTATTGCTGCAAACCAAGTGTTTAAATCACAACATAACATTTTAAATCAATAATGAATTGGAGAGAATAAACTTGAAGTTAAGGGTGAGGCTTGACCTTGAAATTCCTGAATCTACTGACCAGTACCAATTGTTCTTTATGTGGATCTGCACATATTTCATGTTTTCCTTGCGAATGAAAATTAGGTATTTGGAATGACCGGCTTGTATAGCCTTGGGATGCCCTAATATTGACACATTGCTGGACTAATGTGGTGGGTGCTTTGATGTTAGAAAAGTTTTCTTGCAAGGTTTAATTTTTGTAAATTACTGTGACCGTTTATCACTGCAATAATGTTGTGTATTCCATGTCAGATTAGATTGAGACACACAACTCCAGCCGTTTTGCAATAGCGTCATATACTGATGTTGGAAAATAGGGTTGGCGCATATTTCCATTGGGGGTTCCTTACGTCCCCCAACGACTGAGGACGGTTCGCCCGGCTCGCTGGCTTCATCTGACCTTGCATGCGGCCGCTGTGGCCGCTGTCGCACCGGCTGCATGTCATCCCTGCCAGGAGAAAATATAGCGAGCTCCGAAGCGACTCGAACCCACCTTGCCAGGGTGGATAAGATTGCAAGCTCAGCGCTCTCCCGACTGAGCTACACGGGTAGACCATAAAGTAAAGGATTAAATCATATTTTGTGCACGACACTTCATCAGATAATAATAATAAAATAACACAAGAACCCATTTTTACATAATTTTTGGACATCAAATATCTACACACCTTAGCAGATGCTGGAAGTGTTCTAGACGTAGGTAGCCTCATTTTCATTTTGCTGCAATCGCAGTGGCAAACATTTCCTTGTCCTTCCTTGAACTCTGTTACACCATCCGTTTACCAGTATCTATGGTAGCCGCCAGCAACATCGTTTCACCGCCTCAGCTCGCAAATGCACTGCAATAAATCGGCCTTGCTAACAATTACATTGTTCGGACCAGTTCTCCGTCCCCACAGCAGAAACCATGCTGAGTGTTGGCGATTGTGTGGGAAAACATGCAGACAGGGAACTAATGTTCAAGCGATTCACGTTAAAAATGTCACATAATTGCTAAGTGCAACTGACCGACCCCGGTAACGCTAAAACACAGCTCGGAAAATGGATGTGTGGAGTATACAGCGAGGTTGTTCATCCCACCACAATTTTGTTTAGTTTTTCATATTTTTGCTAGGTTCAGGGAGAACATAGGAGATAAAGCAAGACCAATGAGCTGGTAGTTGGTACTGACTTCGGAACCAAATCGAATTGTCCGTTTTGTTCAATTCATGTCCTAAAGGCTGACACACAGTCTTCGCGCAGCGGCGCGAAGTGGATGCGGGTGCCTATTCAAATACATTGAACGGAGGCTGTAACAACTGCACGATGCGCACGTTGCGGGAAGAAAAAATCGACTGCGGAAATTTACCCCTGTATTTGAATAGGCACCCGCAGGCACCCGCATCCACTTCACGCAGCTGCGCGAAGACTTGGCTTCCGCCTTAAGCCGCGCGGCTCTCACCATATTGCATTGGTCTGTATAGCGAGAACAGAAGAATAACGTTTTTATTTTCTTTGTGCTCGCAATCACAGCCTCTTTTCCTTCTTTTCCTTCCTTTCAAGGTCAGAAAGTGTTTTGACCTCCCCAATAATTTCCCATTGATGTTCCCATGATCCGCCATGTTATGATGAATTTGGTCTTGTTTGAATCATTAGGGAAATAGTTGAGTAAGGGATAGGCTGGTACTAGTGGTACCAGTTTCAGAAAATATTCGTCTAATGTCCAACCGATGTCAGCTGTCCGTCCGAAACTGTCCGAGAATCATTGTTTGCCCGAAACTTGTCCGAAAGCAGAAAAAGAGTTTGATATGGAAATGAATTACCTGTGACACACTTCTGTTTAATAAAAAAGTAACTAAGTGATTTTCGCGACAAGCCATCCTTGGGCATTGGATGTCCGAAAATGTCCAAAAAAATATGCTTATGTCCGTCCGAAAACCGAATCGGTCTTCGGACAAATTCGGAATTCCGAAAATGATTATACCGATTAACCCTATTTGTAACAGGCTCCTGGCGACCCCTATTTGTAACAGGGGGGGGCGGATTCCGCCCCCCCCCCTCGGAGATCTCGAGATCTACCCGTCCGATTTTCAAAAATGAAACGGTGTTTGGTTCCCCTCAACACGATCTACATTTCTAAATAATACAAAAATATAAATTTGGGATAGGGGGGCAACAGGGGGGCAAAAACTACAAATTTTAGTGGTATTTTTGATCCAACATAGCTTTCATGTTTATCGACCGATTTTAACACAACCAATAGGAATCAATAGAGATTGGATGGGAAATTGATATATGACGGTGACGTTTACAAATTCAAAAATCATAGGCGTGTGCAGGTCACTAAATATGGGGGTGAAGTATATGCGTAATAAAACCATTTTTTGATGTTGTTTTTTTATAAATGAAATGGTATGTGATTGAGACATTAGACAAAACAGTTAGAAATAATATTTTTGCCATAGGCGGTACCAGGTTAGTGAAAAGGGGGGTAAAATTGGGGAAAAATATTAACCGCAGACAAGTTGCTACCCAGCACTATAAATATGTTACTGATCGTAGATTGTTCCTTTTTTGCATGTTGTACTTCATCATAGGCGTATCCAGGATCCAAACTGGGTCGGCGCAAGACCTTTTGATAAGTATATTATCCGCTATTATGACACTAACTAGTCAACACTGACTATTTCACTTACAACTTCAATTAACAATGTTTACCCCCCTTTTTACCCTACCTGGACTCGCCTATTATCTTATAATCGTTTGTAGAGTAGCCTGTGGTGCGTGTTTCATCCGAAAACTGCAGTATGTTATGTAATTGTACGCCCATGCCTCTTAGTTTCCTTGCAATAATATGACCCCCTTTCTTCCATTCCTGAGCGCGCCTCTGCAAAAATGGCTTTATTCCCTTTTATGGCCTCATATGTGCATATATCATTACAAGCTAAACGTCTATTGCGCCGTTATTGCTGGCATATCGTCATCACCATGCCAGTCACCCCCCTTTTCATGTTCCTGAACACGCCCCTGAAACTTTATGTGTAATAAATTATGCAAATAATGGAAGCAGAAGCTATCTTTTACATCTTGATAGCTATAAATGCCCCTTACATTGCTCTATTGGCTTCCCGCCAAACATTGAATTGTAACGGCCCCCTCTCGCCAATGGCTGTTGGTGGATGCAATGGCTGCACCCCACCAGCTTCGGCAAAGATCAGAGGTAGACGGCAGAGGTGATATTTGAAGCAGTAGACACGTAGAGTAGACACACAGAGGCCAACTCCGGTTCACTTAGCCAACAGAGAGTCAGGTCACAGGCAGAGTGCCACGTAAACAATGGTTACTGTATCGCCAAAAGTAGAGTGTCCAAGTGGCGGAGGCAACAGAGAGACGAGATGTTAGCGCGACTCGGTCCAGCTTCGAACTGGCTTACCTCCCTCACTGCCGGCCAGAGAGCCGTTTTATACTCAGGCCAAAGGTCGCTTCTGACGTCATTAGATACCGGCGCTAGCCGGTTCCAACTAGTCGTCGTCCTTAGCAACAGTGGCTGGGCACCGCCCTTCTGACGCCGACAGCGAGCGAGGTCAGTGACAGCGAGCGAGGCCAACTAGATGCGTCGGATATCTCTGCTCCCCAATACGCCCTATCACTGACAGTTTTATGGTTTTTGCTCCAAGCTCGACTCGAGGCAGAGCTGCTCGGTCGTCGTTAAGAAAATACCCAACATATACACGTGTCACATGCCGTGCGTGTGATGGATAGCCTGGGCTGCGGGAGCCCGACATTGTGGCGCTAACGAAACGATATGGCGCAATGCGGAAGGCACAGACAGCGGCTAAAACGAAATAAGAAAACCGTCTTACAGCTAACTAACTAATACAGAGCACGCAGAGCTAGGGCTAATCCCATCCCAACTAGGGCTAATCCCAATCCCGGCTGTTACAGAATACTTCCTGGAAACCCCCCTTTTCAAGCCCCTGAAACCGCTTCTGCCATGCAATTTTTATGATATTTCATTAACATCAACTAATTTGCACTTGTTGCAATCACCGTAAACCGATGTAACTCCTTCATACTTGAGGCAGTTAGGAAGAAACCGTGGAAGATCGCATTTCCGTATTATCGCCAAATGTCGCCTCCGAACCCACCCAAAACTGTGCCCTGGAACCGCCTCTGTTCAGGTTAAGAACTCAAAATTTTGACTCCAAATGCGGAGTTCAATTCTATGAAAAGTCCCAAAATTTAATGGGCCTGCTCCCAGCCGTTCTGGAGATATCTTGGAAAAACATGAGGGGGGCGGAATCCGCCCCCCCCCCCCTGTTACAAATAGGGTTAAGGCACCACTAGTAGGTACCTACATGTTCTGATATTGAACAACTCATATACCTAATGTGATTTTTTTTTAAAAATACTTATGACATTTAGCTATTTTAATAGTCACACATGGTCCATCCTATACATTTGATATGCTTCATATCAATGCCTTTTTTGAAAATTTTCTTCCTTATCTCTTTTAGGAAATGTTTTTAAACATTGGTAGGGCCAGAGAGGCATTGGTGGGGTCCAAATGAACATTGGTAGGGCATGGGCCCTACCAGGCCTATAGAAAACGATGCCCCTGGAGTCAACTACACCATGTCAGTTGCCAGATACATTTTTGAAGTTTTCAGCGGAGCGCTCTGCCAACTGGGCTCATGAGTGGTCTGTGACGGACTGTTCTGCAAACATTATTACGGTTTTAAAGCAGCCGTTCGCCGTTGTATATATTTATAACTAATTATTTGCCTGTTGGATTGCATCTCGGTACAGTTTTTCCTAGAGATTCGTACTTAAATTGCATGCCAATCTTATATTGTCACTTATATATCACTGCCACGCCGAACTACCGCCGTCTGACATGTGAGTGAATCCTCTCCGAATACATGAACGAACGCTGGTCCTTGAGTAACACTGATAAAATAGTGTACTACCTTAGTGTGGTAAAGGGGTCGTTGTCAATAAGTCCAACCCACTTACCACCGATATATCACCGTTTTACTACCTCCCGGTAGTATTACTTACCACCCACTTGCTACACCCTTTACTAACCCAAGGGTGGAAGAGGGGACGTTGTCAATTTGTCCGACCCACTTGCCACATAGCTACTACCCTGCTACCATCCCCGGTAGTAACATTTTCCACCCACCAACCCACGCTTTTACGACCCACTTACCACCCCAGTCCCCCCACCCCCTGCAACCATTACCACCCTCCTACTACCCTGCTACCACCCTCCTACTACCCCGCTACCACCCTCCTACTATCCTGCTACCACCCTCCTACTACCTCGCTACGACCCTCCTACTACCCCCCTACCACCCTCCTACTACCCCCTTACCACCCTCCTACTACCCCCCTACTACCCTCCTACCACCCTCCTACTACCCCCTACTACCGCAGTATCATCCACCTTACTACCTCAGTACTAAATCGAACGAGAAGGCATTTTTATTTGTATTGTATTAAAGTACGAACTATCCACACGAATGGGGTGTGTACAGTTCTTGGTCATATACGGTAAATTGGCAGGTAACACAGGGTAAAATCACTGCATACAGACTACAGTTATGACAAGCACGTATATATATACACACACACACACACACACACACACACACACACACACACCTACACACACACACACACACACACACACACACACACACACACACACACACACACACACACACACACACACACACACACACACACACACACACACACACACACACACACACACACACACACACACACACACACACACACACACACACACACACACCACCACCACCAACACACACACACACACACACACACACACACACACACACACACACACACACACACACACACACACACACACACACACACACACACACACACACACACACACACACACACACACACACACACACACACACACACACACACACACACACACACACACACACACACACACACACACACACACACACACACACACACACACACACACACACACACACACACACACACACACACACACACACACACACACGCACGCACGCACGCACGCACGCACGCACGCACGCACGCACGCCACCCATGGCCTTAGCATTTCCTTACGATCCCGTCAATATATAAGGACCTTTGAATGTTCTACGGACTTTCCAGCCAAACTTCAAAATTGTAATTTAAGACAGCTGTTTTAATCGTCAATTAGAGGCCTACCCTGAATCCTCGTAATAAAAGTATTGTTTGTTTGATTTCGATGTCCGCAGAGGAACCGCGCGCGCGCGCATTTATAACCCAACGATCTTTTGGCTACCCCCAGACGAACTACCTACCACCCCGCTACTATGACCTAACGACCCCGACCACCCACTGTAGTCGAAGGGTAGTAATCTCTACCACATCTGCACTACTCCAGTCAACCATCAATGCGGTGGTAGTGGGGTGGTAGAAGTGTCGTTGCGGTGGTACAGGGGTGGTAATAAGGCTATAGGTGGTAACGGTGTAGTAAATTATGTTTACAGTGTTAACACCGTTCCAGGACTCCCGCTCTTCGGAACATTTCACCCTAGCGCTTTTTAGCCATCACCGAACACTCTTCTCCGAGTATCGTCCTCTGCCACGAACTCCTTCACCACCCTCTCCACGTCGACCTGGTCCAGCAGCGACTGATGGATGTGGCAGACAAGGAGATATGGGAGACGCCTCTCACCCATGCTGTTCCGCAGCCACGTCTTCAATCTGCGAAGTTTGCTGAAGCTCCGTTCAGCCTCAGCCGATGACACGGGGACGCACCGTAATACTTAGACTCAGACTGTTTATTAAAGCCCTCCGCAATGTACTTGCGGCTATTACTGCTTCACGTCATTGTAATATAATACTAAAGGAATGTGGTATGAACATGGAACACAAACGCACATATACACAACTTCACACAACAGTCATACAAACACAATCACACGCTAGTCAAAAGCAAATAAAGTGAGCAGTCACATCGAGCCACACGGATCAAACTTGCGCAAACCGGTCATCACTGAGGTGCCGCCTCAGGCGGCGACCGAACAGGTGCGGAGGGAGCCGCGACAGATCGGGTCCAACAGCTTAGCTATAATATGTCCAACAGCCTAGCTGTTTCGGCATACATGTTCTTCAGGAAAGGGGGCGAGACGGCCACACGCTGCCCTGACCCGGCTGAGGGGTGAGACGGCCGTACGCTGCCCCGGTCTGGCTGATGGGCGAGACGGCCGTTCGCTGCCCGGTCCGACTGAGGGGGAGAAGGGGGGGGGGGGGGGGAACGGCTATACACTGCCCCGGTCTGACTGAGGGGTGAGACGGCCATACGCTGCCCCGGTCCTGCTGAGGGGTGAGACGGCCGTACGCTGCCCCGGTCTGGCTGATGGGCGAGACGGCCGTTCGCTGCCCGGTCCGACTGAGGGGTGAGACGGCCATGCCCTCCCTCAGCCCCGGTTCGGCTGAGGGGTGAAACGGCCATGCTCTCCCTCAGCCCCGGTTCGGCTGAGGGAGGAGACGGGCATACGCTGCCCTGGTCCGACTGAGGGGTGAAACGGCCATGCCCTCCCTCAGCCCCGGTTCGGCTGAGGGAGAAGACGGGCATACGCTGCCCTGGTCTGGCTGAGGGGCGAGACGAACATACGCTGCCCCGACCCGGCTGAGGGGTGAGACGGCAGTACGCTGCTCTGGTCTGGCTGAGGGGTGAGACGGCCATACGTCGTTGTGTCTGGAAATGTTGCAAATGGCATTGTTTGACTTAATGTTCAAGATATGCTTCTTCTTTTTTAAAGAGACCAAATATTTCCAAATATAGACTTGCAACATAACTTACTTATCTAACGGCGAAGACTACAAATTGCCGCTCTCGTCAACACCCGTAAAAAGACCGCAAAACGCTCGAAAGCGCAGCTGCAGCGACGGGGCTGGCCACGACTGGACCAGAGCACCAGTGACGTCATCGCTAATCTTGAGCCGCTCGGCAGACGATACATGGGGAATCCCGGGTTGACACCCCCTGGCATAAATTATAACGGTGTTCAATAAGACGTGGTGTGCTGTGTACAATAAGCTTGACCAATCACCGTTGAGCTCGCTAGAGCCAGCTCATCGCTGATTGGTCAAACTTACTGTACACACCGTGCGAATGCTAGTCTGAACACCACTATTCTCATGCGGGGCAAAAACTGCGAGGCGGACGGCAATCGCCAAGGCCACCAAGTTTGGCGAAATAGAGCCAAGTTTTTTGGGCTATAATGCTGTGACGTCATCAGTCAATCTGGTACAAACCTCCCATCTGGTATAAACCTTGGCGGCTCGTTCGAAAACCTGCTCTAGAGCCGTTGAGGTATAATTTTGAGAAAAATGAACATTGGATCATATGATTTCTATATCCAAGCTACAATTCTGCTATCTCAGTTTCAAAACCCCATGTTAAGGTCGACACTTCCCTTTAATAACGCCTCTGCCGGACGTGAACGCAAAGTCACCGGACACGACTTCTTCACTCATTGCATTCACTCTTCTGGTGAAGCTTGGCTCGTCCCCTTGGTGACTTTTGTACATTTTTGCAAAGTGATTCTTTCCACCGCATTTGTTGCACGTTTTTCCTTTAGTGGCCCAGCACTCGCTTGCTTTATGCGACCTTCTACCGCAACGGTAGCACGGGCCCTGACTTGGTCCGGTTTTGTCAGCACCGAACTTGGGCGGAATCTTCCTCTTCTCGTACATTCTGTTTGCAAAATCAGGTTCTTTTTGCGGTTCACGTTCCGGATTCGGGTCGCTCTCCTTTGTCAGGGTCATCTCTTGTAGTTTCCTGACCTGAATCCTGACCTGTAGGTATGACTCCCACATCTTGATCGCGTCATCTGCCGTTAACTTGTGTGCTTCTAGCATCCTTACTTGCATTGGTGGGTGCGGGCATCTCGATATGATCATATCCCGGATAAGCTCAATTTTTTGCTACCGAGAAAAATCACACTTCTCTGACTGTTTTTTCAGGCGTCCGACAAAATCCCGAATATTTTCCTCTTTGTCCGTCATAGTCATGTTATGAAAGATGTTTCTTTCATATAATGTACGGACTTGAGGCTTGATAATTAGCCGCAGTTTTTCTTTGGTATTCTCATACACATCAGTCTGGCTTGGACTTGATTCGGTTTCCGTCACGTGTTTCAGTTTTTGTTGGATGTCGGTTCCTGGTAGATGAAGGAGGAGTACTCTCTTCCGAGTCACTTCTTCAATGCCTAAGCCACATAGATAAACTTCGAATCCATCCAGCCATACATCGAAGTCTTGGCCTTCACTGAACTTCTCGGGTGTGCTGAGACTCAACGCCATCTTACTGTGGCCTATACCGGGTCCACAAGCTAATAAATGCGATTACGTTATTCTTCCGACTGAACTTCAAATCACTGTGGCCTTTACCGGGTCCACAGACTCGCAATTATCATTACGTTAGACAGACCGAACGGCAGATCACTGTGGCCTATACCGGGTCCACAGCCTCATTTAACGCAATTACGTTACTTTTAATTAATGCCGTTACTGCTTACGTTAATCCATCTTATATTACGTTAATTGCAAACATCTCGTCCTCGTCGCCATTATAACCGAGTGAGCGCGAAGCGCCCGTGAGGTTTTTCGTCAACTTACTAGACAAATTTACATTTGACCCGGCCCGGCCCGACCCGGCCATACAGACGCTTTTCGGAAGCTAATAACTTTGCAACCACTGCTCGGATTGAGATTGGGTCTTCACCATTGGATAGGTCCATTAAATTAATTTTGTTTTCGGTATAGTAAGTTTTGATAGAGGTGGTACCACAGCGCGTGGCAGTTGACAAACGCGAACGTAAAAATGAACAAAATACCTTGCTAAAATCAAGCTAAAAGGATTCTTGATCAAAAATGGCTGTATTATTCTAAGCATTGATTTATACGCTGAAGCATGCAGCGCTCAGGACGCACTCACTTTTGGCGGATTTGGAAAGGAGATCATGAACAATGTAATGCAACTTCATTTTGATGTTGGCTTGGCTTGCGGCCTGGTAATTTTTCTGGAGGACTAAAATGACTGTTACTACCACGTGTGCTCCCGTACCGTTTCATATTTCAAACTTGTTTTAGCTTTACCAGAGCGCGCTCGCTCGGTCATCGCCCAAGAAGGCGTTTTACTGGTGTTACCATAAGCATAACAATAGCATCACGAAACAACTACAAGGAAGCGTTGCGTTTTGTTTGCCGCAATCTGATTAAAAACTGTGCTTCCAACAACAACAAAAAATGGCAGCGCTCCCGTCAATTGCTTTGCCCCGTAATTACTAACATGTTATTGATAACTGATTGTAATTAAAAGCAGGGGCGCAGCCAGACCTTCAGAAGGGGGGGGGGGTGGCAAGCACCTGGGAGAGGACCCAACCCTCCAAAAAATATCCCTGGATATGAAAAACTCTACGGATTTCGGACACTTTATTTTGTGAGGCCCCCTTTTTAGCATTTTTTCTTCGTCTACTTTTGATGAGCTGGATTGGACCAGGACCCTCAGTAGGCATTGTACTGAGCGCATTACTAATGTGTATTGTTACGTACAGGAGATAAAACCTATCTAGCTGACAACAAGTGGGGTCGGCTTTTGAGTGTGGGGGCGGCTGAAATGACGAAAAAATGTACCCCCATCTTGGTTTTTCAAAGATAGCGAAAAAACGGCGGCCCGCAGCGCCGCCGGGTTTTCGCACACCTGTCAGGACATCAATTGCACACACTTTGAAAATAAATATCCTAGGGTCATCTCAGGTCAGGTCACCAGACCAGGTCAAGTGACCCCACCTCCAAAAATGTTTGCAGTTGTGCGAAAGCCATAGTTTTCCACCGATCAGTTTGAAACTTACAGGATGTCATGAGGGCATACGTACTTACAATTCGTGTATCTCGGAATTTTGATATCGGTGACCTAAGGTCAGGTCAATTTCGTAACCTCCCCATAATAAGTCAATGGGGAAATATACAAATGCTAAGGATATGCATGATATTAGTTCAATTACTTCTGGATCATGTTATTATAGGATATTCTTGATGATCCAAGTGTAAGTTTTGTTCAGTGACCCCTATTG
>JAXIVJ010001633.1:52500-131421 GCA_036785665.1 Chirona hameri | reverse complement strand
CGCATCAGTTCATCTCCGTTGACGCGCTTGGAAAACCTCATCGGGACTGGAGGGGTATACGAGTCCGAAATCGATACTTCCGACAGGTTGGTGAACCGATGATATCGCGATGACGACCGAGGACCCTCTGCTAAATGACGTTGATGCATCCGTTACCTCGGTGACGCCTGGGAAAACCTCTTCCGGCTTGGAGAGGCAGACTATGAGGCTGAAGCGATACTTTGACAGGTTGGTAAACAAATGATAAAACGACGTTGATGCACCCGTCCACTTCGGTTACGGTTTCGATAAGCTTATCCGGCTTGGAGAATCAGACGAGGCCGGATCCGATACTTTGACAGGTCAGTGGACGGGAGGACGCTGGCACATCATAATAGGGACTTGTGATTGATAAAGTTCGCACGACAGTCAGTGCAGCCCGACGGACCTTTAGGTATGTCCGTCGCCAACAACGTTTGCTGTTGTTGGTGGGGTGAACGAGATTGCCACCCGGTCGCGGGCTTGGGAGGACTGGAGGTAGACAAGTATTGGCGGGGGCCGATACCAAGACTCTCCCCTTTCTACATGCCCGATAGCGTAGGGGCAAACCCCCCAGGGCATACGCGCTACTCTATTCTGCCTGATCCCCAGGATACCAGTAGAGTCCTAGCGCCAATGGACGTTTTTGAAAGACCGGGGAGGGAAGGACAGACGGGAGAGGCTGTGTCTTACAGGCATTTATCAATACAAGGGGTCTCTTATGGCCTGACATCAGGGGACGCCCGGCCAAGGATTCGGTCACGAGGACAGATAATGTGGAGGTGCGCGGCTAGCCCAGCCGCAATACACGACTTGAGCCGGGAGGAGACTTATTATATTATGATCTACTAGAGACCCGAGGACTCGGAAACGCCTGGGGAAAATAACGAGTGTGCTTGAGGCTGGGGGCAGATCCAAAACTCTCTTTACAGCTCGGAGGAGGAGGACCAGACGGGATCGGATGACTCTCTCCCTCAGTTCGACGGAGGACAGCCGGTCTGCGGACGGTGACGACAGATAGGCCACCATCCTGGTGCCACCAGTGGCGGCACACCAGAGGCACCGCAGGACAAGACGACTTCCCACCGGTACAGCCCTAACGGCTCAGGTTAAACAATGAGTGTAACACCATTTATATTTTAAAGCATTGCAGTGTCCTAAGAATGCTAACATTACCCGTTTCGGATAAAGTTAAGAAATGTTTTGTGTGCGGTGCTCAATATGACATTGCAGCTGAGCCTGAGTCTAGTAGAGATTGGTCATTCGTATGTTGTATTCCTAGAGCTAATGTTCGAACATGGACGGTAAAAGTTATTACGACAAAGGTCCTAAATTTTGAAATTAAGGTCATGGTTACGGACCACTATAGGCTTGAGAGAACTGGATTTTTCCGTGTACAGTCCGGGTGTGAGGCGTCGTTTGGACAGTTTTAAGGTTTTCATTAAATACTACGATGAGTCTCTGGAACATCACCACAGCACTGTCAGTATCATGTCCATTTGAGAAACCGCTAACCGATGTATCGTATCATCCTTTCATGTGGACAATCCATCCTGGAGGACAGGTTACCGGATTCACCTTTCTGCTGCTTCTGAATATCATATTCGCGGTGATCTTGGTGGGAGGCCTGTGTAGGTTACGTCGCAGGATGAACGCCTTGGGCCAGTCTGAGACTGCTAATCCCAATGAGAGTCGTCAGTTCATTCAAGTCGGACGTCGCTGACGTCGGGCAGCTGACCAAGTAATCTAACTCCCTGTTGAGTCTGAGACACCAGATGGCCCATGACCTTTTGTCAATGCCAAGCGCAGAAGCAAAGAAAGACCCTATCGTACGCCACGCGTTCACTAACAATTCATACCCCTAGACACTTTGAGAACGAGCCCATAATCGAGTAAATCTTTGAATCCACACTGTTAGAGAACGAGGGTAGAACATGGAACTCACACTGGGGGCTTGCCGGAATGGTATAGAACAGAGAGAAACTTAGAATTCACACTAGGGTAGAACATGGAACTCACACTGGGGGCTTGCCGGAATGGTATAGAACAGAGAGAAACTTAGAATTCACACTTATAACACAGATATACTTTTCAAGGTCAAGTCTCGGCGAATTCGTACGTTTCGGCTTTGGGCGGGCGCTAATTTCACAGCCAAACTGGATGAGAACGGTCATCATTAATCTAGTACTGAGCACATCTGGATTCTGGAACCAACGTTTTGGAAGTCAGAAATAAATACAAAATGCTTTACCGATACACTGCTTTAGGTACTGCAGGAGCAAGTTTGAGCTTGAGCATACATTATTGTTGGTACCCACCATTCATTTAAGTTGCTTTTTAAAAATCCTCCGGAGGTGGCAACATCCCTTTAACCCGCCATTGACGGGGGGGGGTCGTTTAACGCCCCCTGATTAATTTTCGTAATAGCTAAAAAAAACTAGTAGCGCTATCAATTTGAAACTTCGGGTACTTTCTTCTAAATCACGTTTACGTCTTCTGTGAAAAAATAAAGCAGTCTTCTGTGAAAAAAAGAAAGCAATTTCGTCGAAAAAAAATCGAGTTATAGCGAATTTAGTGATCTCACTTCACACGAGTTTTACACCAAAATCAGTTAACATGTAACAAACCGTACAAATGCCATATTTTGAGCCAAATGCAATCCAAAAACGTTAAAAGATGGCAAATGGCAAGGGCTACAACATGGCGATTTCGGATGTTTTAACATTTTGGATTTTGACTCCCAAAAATGCAAACAACATTGTTTTTGTTAAATGCCCACAAAATCAAGTTTTCAAAAATATTCAAAAAGTCGGAATATATGTCAGAGAACCACATATGGGAAACTACCATGCCAAATTTCAGAATGATATCACCATTTTTGACTGACTTATGGCATCTAAAGTACGGGTAACTCATGACGTCATATTTACAAATTGCGTTTTTGTTTTGGCTTTGTTGACCAGATATAGACCAATAAATTGCACCACTGTATTTTTGAGACAAAACTGGTCGAGAAACATGCCTTTTGATTTTGATTTATCAATACAAAATGTTGACCTTCAGTGACCTGAACTTGACCTGAACTTGACATTCAGGTCATTCAGGTCAACTTCACGCAAATGAAGTGAGGTGGTAAAATGACTATCACTATCGAATTCTGCGTGGACAATAACTCATAAAACATGTGTTGCATGACTTTTGTAGATATTTGTATCATAATGACCTTTTGTGACCTGACCTTGACCTTGACCAACAATCTAATTTTAGCTCATGCAGGATGTGTATCATACCTTTGGCAGCACTGTAGGTGATCATGGTCGTAATAGAAGGCTTTGGATGGAAAGTATGGCCCATAAAGTCAAATACGGCGATTTTGACCTTTGACCTGACCGTGACCTGACATTTGACCTCACTTTGACATTTTTAGTATGTTTTAGATTCGTCTCATCTTTCTCGTCTTAGCTTTCGATTGCCGCCTTACGCGTCTCGCTGCAATCATTGGTTCGGAAGATAACGAGGGGGCGTCCCCCCCCCCCCCCCCAGTCAATGGCGTGCTGAGACCCCAGTCAATGCCGGGTTAATACGACCTGATCTCAAGGTCAAACGGTGACCTTGAGAGAAACATAAAACGCGTAAATGGAGTAATGTTGATGGTCTGTTATGCTGGTCTGATCTGGTATGGTCTGTATTACGTTAGTTTTTGGGATTCTCAGACTCCAAATTTTTCTCCCAAATTTTGGGTACCCCAGATTTTTACCTGATCTCAAGGTTAAACCGTGACCTTGAGAGAAAAATAAAAAAATATGTAAATGGAATATTTTTGATGGTCTATCTATTGTATTCGTTTTTGGGATTTTTTATATAGATGAAAACGAATTGGACCTCAAAGCCACTTTGCCTCTGCCGGTAAGCCCATCTATCCACTGGAACCTCCAGAGTGGGCTGGAGACCCTAAGAAGGTTGGAGGCCCTTCAAAACGGAGGCCCCCTTGGAGGTTTGGGACCCCAATGACATTTCCAAAGTTTCACCCATGATATGGATAATAGATAACTTTGAAATAAAAATGCGGCTAGATCCATAGATCAACATGTTCCCTCGCTCATGAACTTTGATTGCCGTCGCTACGACTCCTAGTCCTAGTAGCCGAATAATCGCTTGGAGGCACAGAGCATCCAGGCCTCAGATGGCTGCCATTGCCCGGCAGAGCGCAGAATCGTCGGTTGAGCGGCGTTCGCCCACTGATGCCTCAGCAGCTGGGCTGAACGGGCGGAGGCGATGAGACGGCAGGCCGGCTGGGCCTCAGTCAGGTCGTAGTGGTTTGCTGTAGTATTGTAAACGTACGGACCGGCGGCTGGCGGGTGGAAGAGCCGGAGAATTTCGGTGATATGTCATAATACAATGTACTGGGATGTGCAAAATAGGAATCACACACATCTTTTTTCAATGGCAACCAATAAATATTTAAAAGCACATTCTTCCCAGATAATACGTGAGGCCCGGCCTCATTTGCCTCATATGACGAGCCGCCACTGCTGAAGGGGGGCACCATGGGTCTGCAGGGGCGCCATTTTTTTTTTATTAAACAAAATCCTGCAAACATGGCAAATTGTCTTACGCTTACTCATTGCAGTGTCCTTTCGAAAAAGCAAAATGATAATAGAAAAAATGATAATATATTTATTTTTAAAGCACTCTCACATGTAAGTAGGTATGTCGTCCGTCAGTAGCACGCTTTTGCTACTGACGGACCAAATAAAATACTTTATCACAGACTGATGAGTAACGTGTTCCAGATCAGATAGGTAAACTCACCTGTTTGACCTGCCCACCTTTGACCAGTCAAGGGGTGATGGTAAGAGTATCATGTCCTGGCAGTGAATACCTGTCCTGTCCAACCAGTTAGCAAATTTATAACTTAATTTTAACATTTTCAGGGATGTGCTCTATGTCTTTCATACTAAGATGACTCAAATTATAATTAGTTTTATCATTTATGACCTCTTCCTCGAAATTAAAATATAATAGTACCAAAAAACGTTATATTAATATTTCGATCACATATCTTCATCAGAAATTATACATTACCAAAACAACAATAATCAGAATACAAGTTTCGACTGCATATTGTTTCCCGCGTTTTTTTACACATTTTCGCGCGACATTTCTCACGAACTTTATTCATACGGGCACAACCTTCTAGAGGATACTTCAACTTCGGTCTGCATAAATAGTCGACATCATTCGCATATATATCACAGCATCACCTATTAACAAACAAACTTCCAAGCCCATAACATGCATAAATATACAATAAAACGATTTTATAAAAAAATACATACAATGTTGCCAAACCTAAAAAGATGTATATACACGAACAATGCCATCGCAAAAGGGCGGAAGTGTTGAATTGTACATAATTGGCCACGATGACACATTGGAGTTCAGCTTTGGTTGTTCCTTTCTAATCAAAATAGACTCTGCGATTTTTTGGTCCGGGTGGTCCTTAGCTCTGTAAAGCACTTGAACTTGAATGGGTGTAGGGGTGTGCCCCGCTTCGGGATGAGCTATCTTGAAATGGTCCCCCATTGGTGTATCATCCTTTCTGCCTACCATGTCTCGGACATGTTCATTATATCTTAGTCTCAGCGGGCGTTTGGTTTCTCCTATATAATTTGCGTCACAGAGCTTGCACCTAAGCTTATACACAACATTTTTCTGTGTGCACTGTCCTCTAAACCCACTCTTGCATAAATTACATCTATTTCCCCCCGGGCAGCGAGGCGGCGTGAAAGCTGAGCGCACTAACTGACTTTTCAACTTATTTTCGTTTCTCCAAGCTAGCCTAACGTTTCTAAGACTAACCAATACTAAGATGACTCAAGTTTGTATTCCTTTGCGATTATCGTGTTTACCAACTTTGGCAATAAAGAACCTCATTTGCCTTCTTCTGCTCCTTTCTGACATGAATTCCCCCAAATAGCACTACTGCTGATCCGAGTTTCAATTTCTGCCACACTGAGATAAAAATTGATTCTAGGCTCCCAGGTATTCTTCAAAACTCTCCACCTGAAATGCTTCCACATTCCCCGAAACGACGTAGAGCCTAGAGTAATGTGGCGTTTTCTAAAGGCGGCCGCACACTAGGCCATTCGGCGCGCGATATACTGCGACATTCCGCCTCGGAAAATCGCGTCGATACCGCTGAATATCGTCCTTGTTCCAGCGGATTCGGCGCCGTCTGCTCGCGAGATTCCGACCCGCCGACCTACAGCATGTCGCAACCTGTGTCTACAGCCTGTCACAAGATAAATTAATGATGGCCATTTTACGACGAAGATGTAAGTTTAGAACCACGAAACTTTTATATAATAAATTTAACAGCGGCAAGAGCATGCTGTGCAAAATGTGCACCTCTGTCTTGCATAGATTCGCCACTGTAGCCTGATAAATTTTGTTGTCCGCGGCTCCGCGGCGTTCAGTCGCCGAAAAAAGCTCGTTCGAATCAGCTTTTTTCCGCCGGTCCGCAGATGGCCGGCCGACGACATTCGTCCGCGATTTTTGACGTTTCGGCTGACGCGAAGGCGGAATGTCGCTAAAGATGTGCGGAAAGTCGTAGCGATATCGCGACCTCCGTGCGCCGAATGGCCTAGTGAGCGGCCGCCTTAAAGGAAATAGTTCACCTTCGGGAAATTTTTCAGAACACGATTTTATTATATTTTTTAATACAGTTTCTTTTTTTATTTTCAAAAATGGTCCTACATCGCGCCAATTCAGGACAGAAGGTCGTAAATTATTAATGGTATGGTGTGCATTATTGGTCTGCGCATGCTCCATGGCAGTGCTGGCACTTTCAGACGGTACGGTACATCATATATGTGCCGTATTCCTTCACCAAAAAGTCAAATATCTTCGGCTGGAGAGTCTTTTCAGTCAATGAAAGTTCCAGATAAGGATTTCTCAACACGGGCTACAAAACTGCTATTTCAGTTCAAAACCCATGTTGAAAGTGAACTATTTCCTTTAAGAGTTTTGCGGCCAGAGTAAACAACGCTAGAGTTTAGAGGGGGATAAACAAGAGTTTTAGAGAATGATGCCTGTCGCAACCTGTGTCTACAGCCTGTCACAAGATAAATTAATTAATAATAAAATAGCATTACATATTTACAATATTATAGCATTACAATAGATAAATTAGCATTACAGGAAATAGTTCACCTTCGGAAAATTTCTCAGAACACGAATTTATTATATTTTTGAATACAGTTTCTTTTTTTCTTTTCAAAAATGGTCCTACATCGCGCCAATTCAGGACAGAAGGTCGTAAATCGTTAATTGTATGGTGTGCGTTATTGGTCTGCGCATGCTCCATGCAGTGCTGGCACTTTCAGACGGTACGGTATATCATATATGCGCCGAATTCCTTCGCCATAAAGTCAAATATCTTCGGCTGGAGTCTTTTCAGCCAAGAAAGGTTGCAGATAGATATTTCTCAACACGGGCTACAAAACTGCTATTTCAGTTCAAAACCCCATGTTGAAGGTGAACTATTTCCTTTAAATCATTCTCACGCAAATATTCCCAATTATGCTCGCCATTTATCATAGGTAGTATAATACGGAATTAAAGGAAATAGTTCACCTTCAACATGGGGTTTTGAACTGAAATAGCAGTTTTGTAGCCCGTGTTGAGAAATCCCTATCTGCAACTTTTGTTGGCTGAAAAGACTCTCCAGCCGAAGATATTTGACTTTTTGGCGAAGGAATGCGGCGCATATATGATATACCGTACCGTCTGAAAGTGCCAGCACTGCATTGAGCATGCGCAGACCAATAACGCACACCATAACATTAATAATGTATTACCTTCTGTCCTGAATTGGCGCGATGTAGGACCATTTTTGAAAAGAAAAAAAGAAACTGTATTAAAAAATATATAATAAAATCGTGTTCTGAATTTTTTTCCGAAAGTGAACTATTTCCTTTAAAGGAAATAGTTCACCTTCAACATGGGGTTTTGAACTGAAATAGCAGTTTTGTAGCCCGTGTTGAGAAATCCTTATGTGGAACTTTTCTTGGCTGAAAAGACTCTCCAGCCGAAGATATTTGACTTTTTGGCGAAGGAATGCGGCGCATATATGATATACCGTACCGTCTGAACTGTGCCAGCACTGTATTGAGCATGCGCAGACCAATAACGCACACCATAACATCAATAATTTACAACCTTCTGTCCTGAATTGGCGCAATGTGGGACCATTTTTGAAAAGAAAAAAGAAACTGTATTCAAAAATATAATAAAATCGTGTTCTGAAAATTTCCGAAGGTGAACTATTTCCTTTAAAGGAAATAGTTCACCTTCAACATGGTTTTTGAACTGAAATAGCAGTTTTGTAGCCCGTGTTGAGAAATCCTTATCTGTAACTTGTATTGGCTGAAAAGACTCCCCAGCCGAAGATATTTGACTTTTTGGCGAAGGAATACGGCGCATATATGATGTACCGTACCGTCTGAAAGTGCCAGCACTGCCATGGAGCATGCGCAGACCAATAACGCACACCATAGCATTAATAATTTACGACCTTCTGTCCAGAGGTGGAGAATTGTAAAAATGTCTGGGGTGCTTTTCACCGGCGGCTCTCAAATCCAAGTTGTAGCGAGAGGACGAGGAGAGAGGTTGGCGGCCGTTATGGCCGCTTAACTCGGCATTGACTGGGGTCTCAGCAGAACGCCATTGACTGGGGGGTGGCGTTAAACGCCCCCTGGTTATCTTCCGAACCAATGATCGCAGCGAGACGCGCAAGGCGGCAATCGAAAGCTCTCAATGAGACGAATCTAACGCATTCTCAAAAATGTCAAAGTGAGGTCAAATGTCAGGTCAAGGTCAGGTCAAAGGTCAAAATCGGCGGATTTCAGTTTATGGGCCACACTTTCCATCCAAAGCCTTCGATTACGACCAGTTTCACCCAAAGTGCTGCCAAAGATATGATAAATATCTTGCATGAGCCAAAGTGAGATTGTTGGCCAAGGTCAAAGTCAAGGTCAGGTCACAAAGGGTCACTATGCTCAAAATATCTACGAAAGTCGTGCAACACATGTTATAAGAGTTATTTTCCACATATAATTCGATAGTGATAGTTATTTTACCACCTGACTTTATTGACTTTATTTACGTGGAGTAAATGTCAATTTCAGGTCAATTTCAGGCCACCGAAGGTCAACATTTTAAATGTATAAATATAAACAAAACAGGCATGTTTCTAGACCAGGTTTGTCTTAGAAATATAGTGGTGGCATTTATTGGTCTGTATCTAGTCAATAAAAGCCAAAAAAAACGCAATTTCAATATATGACGTCATGAGTTACCCATACTTTAGATGCCATAAGTCAGTCAAAAATGGAGATATCAGTTTGAAATTCTGTATGGTAGTTGCCTAGGTATGGTTCTCTGACATATCTTCCGGTTTTTGCAATATTTTAGAAAATTTTGATTTTGTGATAATTTTCCCTTTTTTGAGTTTTTGGGAATCAAAAACTAAAATGTTCAAAAATCCGAGATAACTAGTTGGTAGCCGTTGCAATTTTATATCTTTTGGCGTTTTTGGATTGCATTTTGCTTCAAATGTGGCATGTGTACGGCCTGGGAAAGTTTAGCTGATTTTGGGGTAAAACTCGTGTGTAGTAACGTCACTAAATTCGCTATAACTCGAGAGAAAAAAAATGTCTAAATTTTCTCATTTTTGCACACAAGACGTAACAATTATTTATAAGAAGGTACCCGAAGTTTCACGTTGATAGCGCCATTAGTTGTTCAGCTATTGCGAAAATTCATCAGGGGGGGGGGGCGTTAAACGCCCCCCCCCCAGTCAATGGCGGGTTAAGCGCGACGCACCGTAAAATAAAAGGAAGCAAGCGGCACGAAAATGGATGTAAACATCAGTGACAAGATGCATCGAAAACCCAATATGGAGTTAAATGTCATGGTCTCTGGAAGCTATTTTTTGGCACTATGGCTGCACCCCCCCCCCCCCAAAAAAAAACGCTTCGAGAATCGTAATGTATTTTAACTTGTTAACGATGGGAAGAGAACAGAGAACAAAAAGTCACGGTGCGAACATATACACCTTCAAGTCACATAATATCGGCACCGAAATGACGAAGTCGTCAATGCTGCCTGACCGTGTGAACTTTTTTCCCCTTTTTCATTTATTTATTAAATGTATCTCAGTATCTCGAACAACCACATACAAACAACATAACGCAGAAGAAGCCACGGTCCGGTCGGCAGCGGTCCGGGCAGCTGCTCGGCGCGGCCTCGGATATCACAACGGCGACGGGCGGACATGCCGCAGCGAGAGGTGTGGCGCCAGGAGCTGTGCGCTACTCGCTGTTTTGATCAGCAAAACAGCGATTTTTAAGCGCCGGCTACGGCGCCGGGTCGGGCAATTTGCGCCCCGGGCCGGCCGACCGACCCCACAAACATGCTGAGGGACGGTAAGACTGACCGAGCGAACTGACCGGTCCCTACATGACCGTGCAAAACCGCCTATTTACACACGGACAGACACACATACACACACTTTTACACCACTCAGTCTTACTTCGCCGAAGTAAGACTGAGCAGCCGTTAGTTGAACGGACCTTTTTATTTGAGGGGGTGCTTTTGACAGTGAGGGGGTGCGCTTTTGAGCTCAGGGGGTGCTTGAGCACCCCCAAAACCCCTAATTATCCACCCCTGCTTCTGTCCTGAATTGGCGCGATGTAGGACCATTTTTGAAAAGAAAAAAAGAAACTGTATTAAAAAAATATAATAAAATCGTGTTCTGAAAAATTTCCCGAAGGTGAACTATTTCCTTTAAGCGGGGAGAATTTTGGAGAGTTTTGGGAATAGAGAAGTTCCAGAACATTTCGTCTGAAACTGAAATAGACGTATCCGGCATCCGCCATTTTTGTTTGTGTTGTGTGGTTGTGCGCACCTGGCGAGTGTGGGAAGGCAACTGCGAGTGTTTGGTATTTTGAGTGATTGAAAGAAGGGGGTAAGGAAAATTTCAACGAACGAATTACTTTTTATATGATTGTTAATGGTATTTGTGTGCAATTTGGTGTGCTTGACATGTCTGGATGTGGCAGGGGCGGATCCATGATTTTCTAAGGCAGGGGGCTTCAGGCCTGAGGGCGGCATATTTCCTCGGTGACGGGGGCGGCATGGTGCCTTCCGAGGGCGGCATGGTGCCTTCCGAGGACGGCATAATGCCTTCCGAGGGCGGCGATGTACTTTCCGAGGGCGGCATAATGCGTTGTGAGGGCGGCAAGATGTTTTCTGAGGGTGCCAGGGTGCCTTCCAAGAGTGCTACGATGCTGTTGGTAGACGCAAGGGCGCCCTGGCGGCCTCCCGAAAACGCTACGGCGCCTTCGGCGCCGGCAAATCCTATACAAAAATGGCGCCGTTTTCTAAGGCAGGGGGCTTCAGCCCCTACGGCCCCCCCTGGATCCGCCACTGGGATGTGGTTAATCTCTGAGCAATTGGTAGAGGCTCCTATGGTTGATATCGTCATGCGACTATGGCCGGGCCCGTCTGTCCGGTGCCGCGAAAAATGTCCAGGCCGATCGTTTCCTGTGGTGTCAGAGTTGTTTGCTGCGGTGTCCAGCAGTCTCGTCTGCTGGGGTGTTCGAGTGTTCCGCTGCGGTGTCCGAGTAGTCGTTCGCTGCGGTGTCTCGCGCAGTCTCTTCTGATCGGGTGACCAAGTTGTGTGCTGCGGTGTCCCGAGGCGAGGCGTCTGTCGTCTGCTGCGGTGTCCCGAGGATAGGATGTTGTGTTCTGCTGCGGTGTCCCGATGAGTCTGTCGTCTGTTGCGGTGTCCGACTTAGTCGTTTGATCCGTTCTCGCGAAGATAACCGGGCCCGTCGTTATAATAAACACGATGTTCAACCATATTTTTTTTAAAGAATAAAGGGAGAGTTTGGGGGAGAGACAGGAGTGAAAGGAGTTCAGGGAGAGTAATGGGGAGTTTGAGGGAGAGTTTTGGGGAGAGTAATGGTGAGTTGGGGGAGTAATGGGGAGTTAGTGTGAGAGTTTTGGTAGAGAGCAGAGTTCGTCACGGGCTGGGCCATGGGCCGGGCCTGGACTGGGACTCAACTTTAAGGAAATCACTGGGCTCTGGACGGGCCTGGGCTGAGAATGTTGAAGCTCAAGTCAGAGCTGAAAAATATTTCAACCAGCAGTTCACTTCCACAGCAACACACTTGCTGTGGCTGTGGCGTTTTGTTTGTTTTTGGTTAGCATAGTTGGTTCATTGTTTCACATTTATAATATACAATTAAATATGCTAGGATAGTGATTGCAAATTTTTGAAAATATTTATATGCTTAATCTGAACGGGCCGTACTGGGCCTGGACCTCAATATTATGAATTTGACCGGGCCTGGGCTTGGTGTTCATGGGCCTGGGCCGGGCCGAGCTGGGGGTTGGTGGGCCCGTGACGAACACTGGTAAAGGGTAATGGAGAGTAGCTCATGGGAGTAATCGAGAGTCGTTTTTGACAACTCTCGATAACTCCCCTAAAAGGGAGTAAGAATTTATCTCAGTGTGCACAGTGCCTGCCAAGCTCTGCCCACTTTGCATAACAAATTGACGTGTCAATGTAATCATGTCATGATTTCTCCTGTTTTTTTTTCTTCTTCTTCAGCTTCAACCATCGCGTGCCCAACTCTCCCTGGAACCAGGCCCATCATCAGGTGCAGCGGCAGGCCTGTCTTCTACCTCAAAAAGGACAGCCCAACAGCCTCCTACTCCCCCTGCTGGTCGACCCAGACCCGATGTTGGCTGTTGTCTCACATTTTGGTACTGTGCTTATCGTGTGCAATATGGTGTTTAGCCATCTTTATTCGACCAGCTCATGCACATACACTAACATACACTAACATACACACATACACGCGTAAAACCACAAATGCGCACAAATACAAAGACACCTGCCCACAAATGAACACACCGCACAAATCACACAACAGTTAATCTCCAGTAGTTATTTGGTCGCTCAGTCTTGCTCCCTGTGCTCCCCCACCTGCCTAAAGACCCTCTCCAAGACTAATATCCTATTCCCGAAATGCTGTGTGCATAAATCACAATCAGTTCTCCAGTAGTTATTTGGTCGCTCAGTCTTGCTCCCTGTGCTCCCCCACCTGCCTAAAGACCCTCTCTAAGACTAATACCCTCTTCCCGACATGCTGCGTGCATAAATCACAATCAGTTCTCCAGTAGGTATTTGGTCGCTCAGTCTTGCTCCCTGTGCTCCCATGCATGCCCAAGACTAATATACTATTCCAGACATGCTGCGGACGTCTTAGGGTCTCGGTCGTGTCGGCTGACGCTGGGCTGGTGCTGGCTGGGCGCGAGTTGCGGCCGGAGTGCGGAGAGAGATCCGACTGCTGTCGCGTTTGAGTGTCGCCGTTGCTGCTGCCGCGTGCCGCTGTCTCCGCGTTAACCCTGCGTGCCGGGTTTACGTACTCTGTGTATCCTATGTGAATTGTCGAACTATTTGGAAGTGCACACTAATTTGTGCGGTATTGAGTTGTGTGTGCATGTGTGTGAGTGCGTGTGTTGTGTCTTTGGGTTGGTGCTCTGACTGATGAATTAAATACACGGAGGAAAAAAATGAATATATATTGGAGAACGAAGTATTGACAATACCCAAACCGAATTCCAAAGCAATGTCTAGTTTTGGCCGACTTATGGCTACTTATAGGGATATTGCCACCTCGGGAGGATTTCTAAAAAGCAACTTAAATGAATGGTGGGGATCAACAATCATGTATGCTCAAGCTCAAACTTGCTCCTGCAGCACCTAAGCAGTATCGGCAAAGCATTTTGTATTTATTTCTGACTCCAAAACGTTGGTCCCAGCTGTGCTCAGTACTAGATTCATGATGGCTCTCATCCAGTTTGGCTGTGGTATTGGCGCCCGCCCAAAGCCGAAGCGTACGAATTCGCCGAGACTTGACCTTGAAAAGTATATCTGTGTTATAAGGTATAGGTCACAACTCCTCCGGTCCCAAAGTCGAGCCATAGCAATTATTGCTGTTTTATTATGAAAGAGGCTAAGGTTGTTGAAAATATAATTAACTGCATACGCTTTGTAATTTTAAAGTGCACTGGTGATGTTGAGTTTGCAACATTCAAAAGAAAATAACAGTACGCAAAGAAGTGATTATAAATAGTGATGTGGCCACTCCAATTTTACGAATGCTTGGCAAGCATGAGAGGTGCAAATGTATTTTTTGATCTAATGGGGGGGGGGGGGAGTTTCGGTAACCAAATTTTGCAGGCGAAATCGGACACGCTTAATCGACCGATACACACCATAAACTCCATATTGGCCTGCGAGGTAGCAATGTTCCTTTAAAGGAAATAGTTCACCTTGGAAAATTTCCCAAACACTATTTGATTATATTTTTACTACAATGTATTTTTATATTGTCAAAAATGGCCTTATATCGCGCCGATTCAGGACCGTACATTATTACATTACATGCCCGTACATTATTATTGTTTAGAAAAAAACTATATGCACACTCTGAGTCAGAGTCTTGACGTCACGCGAATTAAAAAAATGGTTCAGCCAATCAGATTCGAAAGTAGTCGCTTAAGGATAGACTCGCATTAGAGATGTGCCAACCGGCGGCCGGCGGTTCGCTTGCTAGCACCAGCTGCAGGCTGATTGCCTGATGGTATAGATTCTGCCCGGGTAAGATCCAGCACCGCGTTCCTTCGCCAACAAAATCAAATATATTCGGCTGGAGTCTTTTCAGTCAAGAAAACTTGCAGATAGGAGTTTCCCAACACGGGCTACAAAACTGCAATCTAAGTTTAAAACTAATGCTGAAGGTGAACTGTTTCCTTTAAAGGGATTATACGGGTTTCCGTCCTGAAAGTAAATGCACTCCTTTGCAGTTGTATGAGCTTTACATACGTTTAAGACATAACAGGGACCTCAATGCTCATTAAGTCCATTATTTCAGCAATTATCAGCGTTAAAACTTGGGCGTTTTTCGAGACTAGTATCAGATAACGAGTACATGATCGGCACTACTGTCCACCACTTTTATCTCAAGATCAATTTTAGAGTTTTGAATTATCTGCAAGTCCTACACTGTGTCACAAAATTATTATGCAATTCAAAACTGACGGGACTTCGTATTACTACACACTGTTCGTTGAGGTTTTGTGTTTTTGTGGTTTTATTATCTCTGGCCTTTAGCGTTGAGAATTTGGTGGTGTCGTATTAATTTTTTGGCATGAAAATTCATGAAAAATATATAATTTTATGGGAAAACTAGGTAACTGCTGCTGTCGTTGGAACAAAACAAGTTTATTTTGTTTCAAATATTGCTTATTTTACCGGAAATATGCCATAAGTGAAGTGTTTTTATTGGCATAAAAGAGATGACTGGCTCTGCCTCAGCCGGTCGCAGAAAATACGCGGTGGCATCACCGCGCACTTTGGAATGTCCTTACGTGCAGAAGAGGTAATTTCCAGACAAATGTGGCTACCGTGGGACTTCTACCACCTTTATAAGAACGTTTCACTATTTAACTCAATTATTCTGGGAAAAACCCGTATAATCCCTTTAAAGGAAATAGTTCACCTTCGGAACATTTTTCAGAACACGATTTTATTATATTTTGTAATAGTTTCTTTTTTTTCTTTTCAAAAATGGTCCTACATCGCGCCAATTCAGGACAGGTCGTAAATTATTAATTTTATGGTGTGCGTTATTGGTCTGCGCATGCTCCCTGGCAGTGCTGGCACTTTCAGACGGTACGGTACAACATATATGCGCCGCATTCCTTCGTTAAAAAGTCAAATATCTTCGGCTGGAGAGTCTTTTCAGCCAAGAAAAGTTGCAGATAAGGATTTTTCAACACGGGCTACAAAACTGCTATTTCAGTTCAAAACACCATGTTGAAGGTGAACTATTTCCTTTAAAGGGACTGTCCCGCCTTTGTGAAAGTTGTCGAATCACACTTAACTGTATGTCTACATGTCAGGCGAGGTCAGCTGAACATGTTCGTGAACTTTTTTCCGAAGAAAATTTTGTATCTTGGAAGATATTAACCCGCGCACTGCAACTGTTGCATTCCGCCCACTCAGTTTTTTTTCGCAGATAGCGAAAAAACGGCGGCGCGCAGCGCCGCCGAGTTTTGGCACACCTGTTAGGACATCAATTGCTCACACTTTGAAGAAAAAATAGACCTCGGGTCATCTCAGGTCAGGTCACCAGACCAGGTCAAGTGACCCCACCTCCAAAAACGTTTGCAGTTGTGCCAAAGCCAGAGTTTCTCACCGATCAGTTTGAAACTGACAGGGTGTCATGAGGGCATAAGTACTGACAATTCGTATATCTCGGAATTTTGATATCGGTGACCCAAGGTCAGGTCAATTTCGTGACCTCCCCATAAGTAAATGGGGAAATATTCAAATGCTTCCTATTTCAAGGATATGCATGATATTGGTCCAATTACTTCTGGATCATGTTATTATAGAATATTCTTGATGATACAAGTGTAAGTTTTGTTCAGTGACCCCTATGGGGGTCATTTGAGGCCATCCGAGGTTACCATCACCTTGTTGTCAATAACTCGCGAAATAATGAAGATAGAGAAGTAAAACCGACAACAATGTGTTTGTCTCGTCGAGACACGTCTCCCTATATGCAACATGACCTACTTGGGTCTTGACCTCAGGTCAACGTCACGTGACCTGAAGTCAAATTTTGAAGTTGACCTAACACGGTCACCATGTATATCATTCGAAGCACCTTGAAGAGACAAACACAATGGCGTAAGCAGTTTTCTGTTATCTTGATTAAGTAAAATGTTATTAGCGAAAAACGGTTTGGCAAAACAACATTTTTTCCTTTTTTGACCTCTGGAGCCTCAAATATTGACCAAGATCACATTTGAGGACACCTTGTCGATTGCAAATTTCAATGACGGGCGATCGCTTTTTTCCGTTTGTTTCTAGCTAGCATAGTTTCCGAGATTATGGGAATTTCTGGAGCGAAGTCCTAAAACAGGAAAAAACTGACAAATCTGACCTTTGATGACCTCTGGTGACCTCAATTTTGACCTGACCTAAAACAATACTGGAATACTTTCGATAGAACTTGTATTACGCTATCAAACGCCGCTTTCCGCTTGTCGCTACGTTGCGTAGTTTTCGAGATCTTACGGGCGGAATCACCCCCCCCCCCCTCTGCAGTTCGTGTTCGGCGCAAACCCCTGCAGTGCGCGGGTTAAACTGTTAGTTTTAAGCGGAAAGTTGGGTTGGTGACGTCATATACATTTTTTAATAACGGAAATCCTTTGTGCTGCTAAATATATGGCACAACTTTTGTTGACGTCTATTGCGCAAAAAAAGCGAAACACCCAGTGTTTTGGCTTAGATTACGAACCACCCGGGGATCGAGAAATGAAAGACGAAAATATTTCAAGGCCGACCTTACAAGTCGACTATCATTACCAGTTGGGTATAGACGACGCTGTCGGTTTAGAGGCCCTATTCAAATACACATGGGCCTTATTTTGTTTTACAGATGTCAAAATCAAACTACAATATCTTTTTGATTAGATCATTGTGGCTGTTTTAACTGCTACCATACTTAATGTTAATGCCTAGCCTATCTCAACTCAAATATAATGTTAAGGTGGGATAGTCCCTTAAAGTATGATGGTCTGGATTTTGTATTCGACATTTCCAAATATGCATGCGCCACTTTCCCTCCTGCTACCAAAATGCTACAAAATGGAGGAAACACGGAAGAGGGAAAAAGTACATTTTTTTCTCGCAAAAAGTTATTTTTTCGCAGTCAGTACGCATTTTTCATCGCCAGTTTCAGCATTTTTTCTTCTTCTTTTTTTTGGGGGGAGGGGCTAATTTCTATTGCCGCCCCGTCGAGCGTGGGATGGGGGGGGGGGGCTTTTGCCCCCCCCCCGCACGGAGGGGTCCCAGGGCATGTCGGAGGGCCTCTTGAGCATGTCAGCAGGGCGACAAAGCAGCCAGCGCAGTCCGACCAGAAGAGTCGCTGGGCAGATCGGAGGGGCTCCTGGGCAAGTCAGAGAGGCCCCTGGCTAGACCGAAACGGTCCCTGGGCCGGTCGGGAGGGCCCTTGAACATGCCGGATGAGTTCCTACCCAGACTGGAGGGGCCCCTGAGCATGTCGGCAGGGCGACAAAGCAGCCAGTGCAGTCCCTGGCCAGGTCGGAGGGACCTCTGAACGGGCCGAATTGGCCCCTTGACACACAAGAGGGGCTTCTTGGAAGGTCAGAGGAGTCCCTGGTCAGACCGGAAGGGCCAACAATACAAAGAGGACTTACTCCACAATAAAAATATTAAAAGCGGAGCTTTCGGGTATATTGCAACACCCTTCGTCAGGGTGTTAATATATATATATATATATATATATATATATATATATATATATATATATATATATATATATATATATATATATATATATATATATATATATATATATATATATATATATATATATATATATATATATATATATATATATATATATATATATATATATATATATATATATATATATATATATATATATATATATATATATATATATATATATATATATATATATATATATATATATATATATATATATATATATATATATATATATATATATATATATATATATATATATATATATATATATATATATATATATATATATATATATATATATATATATATATATATATATATATATATATATATATATATATATATATATATATATATATATATATATATATATACACATACATACATACATACATACATACATACATACATACATACATACATACATACATACATACATACATACATACATACATACATACATACATACATACATACATACATACATACATACATACATACATACATACATACATACATACATATATCACCCAATTCACATCATGTCGTTTCGCCCGGATGAGTCCCCGAACAGGTCGGAAGGGCGTTGTAAAGGTCGGAAGGGCGTAAAGGTCGTAGGGGCCCCCTAGACGATCTGAAGGGACCCTGGGCATTTCAACAGTAAGAATGCAGTTGTCAAGGGATACAAATCAAAATGTTCGTGCCGCTCCGCGGCGCAATTTAACTACAAATTCAATTGTATGCGGGTTAGAAAAAAATCGGTCCGTTTCTTGTCGCATTTGTTATGTTGCTACTTTCCTATATAATTGGGCAAAATAGTTCACTTTAGCGCTTTTTTACCGCACTTTTAAACGCACAATATAACATTTTTAAAGGGAACATTTCACCTTCGTATTGGTTTTGAACTGATGGCCATTATTTTTGGCCGATATTGAGATGTCGAAAATACTAAGGTTATTTTCCCCAAAACTTAGCCGTTTTTAAGCAATTCAACTTATAGTTTGCAAAATGGGGTCTACGCTAGTGCCGCCGCTGATTGGCTGACAGCGACTTTTTCAGCAAATCCCACTTGCTCAGACAATCAGCGGCGGTCTATATAGCTCAATAATGACATCATCCCAAATAATAATAAAAATTGTATAAAGTTAAGCTACTTTTCGAGAGATAAAATATCGCCATCGTTTTCAGCAGCACTTGCTTCATATTTTCGACTACAACGAGCGTATATTTGACAACTTTCAGAAAGGTGAAACATTCCCTTTACTATCCTACCTTAACATATTATAGTTATATGTTAAGGTGGGACTATCCCACCTTAAAATATTCGAGTTGAGATAGCCATTTTGATGGCTTGGCATTGAAATTAAGTATGGTAGCAGTTAAACAACCACAATGATCTAATCAAAAAGATATTAGTTTGATTTTGACATCTGTAAAAAAAAAATAAGGCCCATGCGTATTTGAATAGGGCCTCTAAACCGACAGCGTCGTCTCTCTTTACCTAACTGGTAATGATAGTCGACTTGTTTTAAAGGGACTGTCCCACTTTCCCAAAAGTTGTCAAATGTACGCCGCTTGTGGTGCACAAGATGAAATAATTGCTGCCGAACACGATTATGACATTTGTTTCTCGCAAACAGTCCTCAATTTAATAACAAGTTAAGTTTAAATATTTGGGTTGATGTCATATTGAGCTCTAGAGCTACACAGTTATCCTTTACGCTGCCAAAGTATGGGCACAATTATTTCGAGACAATTCTGGCGCTTTGAATACAAAACAAACCAACTACCAAACCATTGAAACGTAGCAAATATCTCCAAGGTTCACCCTAACACAAGTCGACTATCATTACCAGTTTGGTAAAGAGAGACAACGCTGTCGGTGTAGAGGCCCTATTAAAATACACATGGGCCTTATTTTTTACAGATGTCAAAATCAAACTCGAATATCTTTTTGATTAGATCATTGTGGCTGTTTTAACTGCTACCATACTTAATTTCAATGCCAAGCCATCAAAATGGCTATCTCAACTCAAATATAATGTTAAGGTGGGATAGTCCCTTTAAGGTCAGCCTTGGAATATTTTCGTCTTTCATTTCTCGATCCCCGGGTGGTTAGCAATCTATAGAGGCTAGCACTATCAGCTGGAGTTTATGCAGCAGTTGGCCGCCAAGGACCGCTAGTGAGCCAGTGTTATGACGTCGCAAGGAAATGGTACCAGTTAAATATTTAACGCAAATATTTATTTATAAATCAATCAATCAATCAATATTTAGTGGTACCATTTACTTGCGACGTCATACCACCCTGGCTCACTAGCGGTCCCTGGCGACCAACTGCTGCAACAACTCCAGCTGATAGTGCTTGCCAATCTAGACGCCGGGTGGTTCGCTTTTTCTGCGCAATATATGTCGACAAAAAATTGTGCTATGCATTTAGCAGCACAAAGGACTTCTCCGTTATTTAAAAAAAAATCATATGACGTCACCAACCCAACTTTCCGCTTGAAACTAAAAGTTGAACATCTTCCAAGATAAGTGATTTTTCGGAAAAAATTCACGAACATGTTCAGCCGACCTCGCCTGACATGCAGACATACAATTCAGTGTGATTTGACAACTTTGAAAAAAGGTGGGACAGTCAAGACAGACAAGGTCCGCACCATACGCAATGCGACGCATTGATGAGAAAGCATATCCAGGGCATAAAACTAAACAATTTCGTGCCGCTACGCGGCGCAATTTGTTTAAGAGTTCCAGGTCTTGAGCTGCAAAAATATTCCAAATTGGTATAGCTGATTCCAAATTGGTGTCGCTGGTTCCAAAGTTGATATGGCAGTTTGCTAACTCCAGCTCCTAAAAGTTGGTATGGCCCATGCCATACCTGTCATACTGCATTTTCCATCCTTATAACGTGCCTTTCATTCGTTTTGCTTGGCCTTTTCAACGCTTGGGAAGGGGACTCTTTCAACGCTCGGTAAGTGCCCTTGCGAGGCGCCGCACCCCCCTGGACGAAATCCTGGCTACGTGCCTGCCGCCAGTGCCTGTATACAATTGAATGTGTACTGCAATTGTGCGGCGGAGCGGCACATTTATTTTTATTTTGTTCCCTGGATAACGGTATTCTTATTGTTGAAGGTGCTCTAGGTGTGTACTGTTTGAGGTGCTTGAAATTTGAGGGCATTGTCATGTGGTCATAGTGTGGGGGGGGGGACAAAAGACACTCTGCCCCCCCCCCCCCCCAACTTTGAAGCTGGGGGACGCCCCCCCCCCGTGGCGGAGCCTGTGTATGTGCATGCCTCCCGTTTTTTAATAAACAACTCCCCAGTGTGAGGGGAAAGACACAATACTACTGTAAATGCTATCGTTGTCTGCGCTGACGCATACCACAAGTTCTTCTGAGCCCCATCTGATCAGTTTTAAAATGTCATACTGATCCCGAGACATAGTGGAACATGCTGTCGGATCAGTCGCACCCCAGCGTGTGGCTATTGGCGACACCGGGCGTCGTCATACCACCACTTGTGCAGGTCGGCCACCACTGCACTGCCAGGCTGGAGGCGCCGCGACATCAGCTCGCAGATGCGGCACCAGCGATCGCGCCGAGCGAACCGGTAGTGGCGTCGCCACTCCATGAGCCGGCCCAGCGCCGTCGCGTTGCCCGCCAGCCAGCGCATGTGGGCGGCCAGCTCGCGCGGCCCGGCGAAGTCATCCACGTGCAGGAATGAGCTTGCCGGCGCGACGGCCTCATACTCGTCCCGCGTCGCGCCGCGCACCACCGGCACCAGCCCGGCGCGCAGCGCGAAGAAGAATTTCTCCGTGATGTAATCCCGGCAGAGCGAGTTCTCGAACGACAGGTAGAAAATGTGTGAGCGCGCCAAATGCTGGTAGCACTGTTGCGCGCCGGCCACCGGACATGGCCGCCCGGAGCACGCGCCGAACTGGTCCACGGCGATATAGCGGCGCAGCTCGGCGACGTAGTCCTCCCGTCGGCTGTCCGTACGGCAGTGGGACACTACCCACGCCACGCCGGGGTCGCGGTCCGTCACAGCCGTCGGCAGTGGCGGCCACTGTGAGGGTGGCGTCGTCGTCGTCGACAATGACGTCTCGTTGCGGCGCACGATGCGTACATACGGCATGTGGATGTCAGAGTCGCGCCGATACGTGATGGTGATGTTGAAGACGGTGTTAAACGCACCCAGTGGCAGCGTCAGCAACGGCGGCGCTTCGTGCACGTAGTACATGTAGAGCTGGTGCGGTGAACGTTCCGCCGGGATGTCGTACACGCTCATGTCGTAGCCGTGGAAGAGGACAGCGCGCGCCTGCCGCAGGTAGCGCCGGTCGTTGGTTGCCACGCAGTTGCTGACCTGGAGTGATCGCTGCGTCAGAGGGGCAGGGGAGATGGCACCGACAGGCTGGCTTGACAGACACGAGAGCAAGGAGACAAACAGCGCATGTTGAGCCCCTCACCAACAAATCACTTCCTCAACAGAGGTAAGCGTTTGGTTGACCGTGGCCACTGCTGGTAATGGAACGAAGTCTGACCTACCAGTTTGTTACGGCCTGGTGCTATACGGTTGTGAACTTATCTTATCCACGGGGAGCCATATACATATGAGGTAACTCTGCCCCCGTGTTCGAGGGAAGTCAATGCCTGGGACTTGTCAGTTGTGATAATTACTTGTAAAAGCACAGCCCATATGTGTGTCATGAGCCATGTTATGCGTCCCAATTCCAACGAGGCAGGCCAAGCTCAGGACGTACAATAAATGAATCACACACTCCAGTTAAACAACTTTCAACAAAAGGCAACAGACTATTCATGTCAAGAAAGTACATTATTGTGCTCATGCCCCCAGCACATGACAACAACCAACAATTTAGCAGACCAAGGTTGCATCAAAGAGAGCATCTAACGATCCCGATCTATCAGCTGATGTGTTTCCGCAACTTTGAGATAATGAGCAAGCAGCAACAGCATGTAGACAAGCAAGTAACAACAGCATGTTTTTTATCGAACAGGATAAGATGGAGGTTTGAAATAAATCCATGCAGCACTCAGCTATCAGACTTTCAAGCCACACAGGAATCAAATTAGGAATCGATTCGACTCATAGTAAGTCACTTTGAGTCGGATTAGGAATCAGTCTCATCTGGCCTGGAATGAAACCGGAACCGATTTTGATTGAGCGATATAAAGCACAACTCCGACAAAAAGGGAAACAGTAATTCATAGCCAGCTGTCAGTCTCACCGGACATTCGGCAAACGGCCCCCGGCCAAAGCCATCGAAGGCGGCATTCTGGAAGAAGGGCGTCCAGAAGAGCAGCAGGCTGGCGTTGTTAAGGTCATTGGAGCTCAGCTCCGGCGCAAGGTAGAACGCCTGGTTGATAAATCGGTTCTGCACGAGAAGACCCACCGCCTTGAGGTGGTGCCAGGCAGGCCAGTAACAGACGTACAGCAAAAGCAGCAGCAGGGCGACAATCAGGATGGTCCGCTTTCTTCTTGAGTTCGTTAAAAACACCTGCCGAGATAGGATATTAAGTTTCCTTGACCATATGATTAGCGATCAATTCCAACATTGCGTCGCGTTGCCCGTAACACAATGATTAAAGGAAAGTGAAACTAAAGAGGCGGATTAAAGGGAAATAATGGCCTTTTTCCACAAAAATGGAGTTAGCACCTGAAATCGATAGACGAGGGGAAATAATGACCTTTTCCACAAAAATGGAGTTAGCACCTGAAATTGATAGACGAGGTCAAAATATGATGTAAATTCATCACATTTTGCATAAAAACATTTTTACCGAAAGATAATGGCAGTTGCATACCGATAAGTATTCCACATTTTTAACGACCGGTTCTTGCCAAGTACTTTTCGGTTTCCATCAAACTCGGGGCTTTTCCGGTATCGCTTTTGTACACAATGGTGTGGAAACGTATTTTGCGTTCTGTTTGTTGTGATTATAAAGGGAAATAATGATCCGCCCATCCTTTACCATTAACAACCATTGAAGAAAAAAACTGAATTCAATCGGAAGCTCATCGATGCACGACCTTTGCACGACGACGGCGACCTATTTAGTGACAGCGATTTGTTTCGAAGTGCCCATTCAACAACGTTGAACAGATTGATGCAAAAGCGCTTCCGCGTGTTGCGCTTTCTTATAGTGGAGGGAAAATACCGATCATTAATTTTCCCAAACTTCCAACTTTGAATTAGGGAATCATTTTATTTAACTCTTAAATTTAGATCACATCATTTTAATACCATAACGGTAGCCAAATGAATTGTTGCTAACAAAATCAAAAGGTCATTATTTCCCTTTAAAGGGACATAGCCACCTCGCAAGCCAATATGGAGTTTTAGGTGTGTATCGGTCGATTAAGCGTGACCAATTTCACCTGCAAAATTTGGTTCCCGAACCCCCCCCCCCCCCCCCCCATTAGATCAAAAATTACATTTGCACCACTCATGCTTGCCAAGCATGCGTAAAATTGGAGTCGCCACATTACTATTTAGAATCACTTCTTTGCGGACTGTTATTTTCTTTTGAATGTTGCAAACTCAACATCACCATTCCGTCAGTGCACTTTAAAATTAAAAAGGGTATGCAGTTAATTATATTTTCAACAACCTTAGTCTATTTCATAATAAAACAGCAAGAATTGCTATGGCTCGACTTTGGGACCGTAGGAGTTATGCGACCTATACCTTATAACACAGATAGACTTTTCAGGGTTCTAGTCTCGGCGAATTCGGACGCTTCGGCTTTGGGCGGGCGCCAATTCCACAGCCAAACTGGACAAGAGCGGCCATCATGAATCTAGTACTGAGCACAGCTGGGACCAACGTTTTGGAGTCTGAAATAAATACAAAATGCTTTGCCGATACACTGCTTTTAGTGCTGGAGGAAGAAGTTTGAGCTTGAACATACATGATTGTTGATCCCCACCATTCATTTAAGTTACTTTTTAGAAATCCTCCGGAGGTGGCAATATCCATTTAAGTGGAAATACCTTACGACGTGGAACTACGGGAACAAATGAATAAGTAAATAGTAAATTAAATGATACATCAATCGATCAATCCAATTAATAATAAAAAAAATTGAAGTGAGACTGTCACCTCAAACATGACAAATGCATTACGTGACGCAGACAGTGGCAATTCAGCAACAGCCAAGTAAATAAGAATAAAACATTGGCATTAACAACAAAATATTTATGGATGGCTCAGTCTTTACGGAAGCAGAATGCATCTTCTGACAAATAGTTGTGTTAGTGTGGAAAGTGGTACAGTGTTTATTTCGGATTAAGATTTTCTGCGCCATCATCAAGGTTGACATAACAAAAGGCAGAGCATTATGATATGATACAGCACGCCATATGATACAGACAATATTATTTACAATGGAATTGTCAAGTACAACAAATGCAGATGAAAGCCGGATGAAATGTCTGATGAAACGCACAGCAAGGCCAATAACAGCCCCGCTATAGCATGCAAGAATACCGACCATGCCCGACCTCAGAGCTGTGGAGTCAGATATGGAGTCAGAGTCGGTCGGATTCGGTCATTTTGACCGGAGTCGGAGTCGGGATCGAGACAGTAAAATGCTGCCCACTCCGACTCCGGCTGGTAGGTGTGGGAAACGTGGTATTTTTCATGTGCATTTTTAGTTGATCACTGATGGCGATGACAGTTTTACGTCATCACATTACAGTTTTAAAACAGTTCTTTACGTTCCCTAAATTGTTTTGCTATGATTAAATGTCCACAAGATATTTATCAATTATACAAGGATGACGATGATTAGGGTTTTCGGGCGCACCGACTTCTTACGGTCATTTGGCGCCCACAATTATACAAGGAGTGTACCACCATGTGCAAAACAGAGCCTGCTACTCAGGATGCGCCATCGGTGGCAGATCCAAAATACCACTGCAAGCAATTTTGCCCACAATCATTATAAATCGATTTGTAGCAAAAAGGGCCCACGAGCGACTTCTAGCTTTAGCGAGCGTTGAACGCTGTCCAATTAATGTACCATTACAATGGTATAAGTGACCGCAAGACCTGATAATTTTATTTATGGACTTCCATAATTCGGAAACCGGGGGTTACAGCCAGATTTTTGTTTAATGTGATAAAAAAGGATTTTAAATTAAATAAGCCGAAAGATTGAAATTGTGTTTTCTCTCACGTCGGAGTCCAAGTCGACTGCGAAAGGTCGGAGTCGGAGTCGGAGTGGACTCGGGAGGGTCGGAGCCAAAGATGGAGTCACCTGAAAAACGGTCAACTCGGCAGCCCTGGCCAACACCGCTAGTCACATGCTGGGACGGGATATGTACACGTGTGTGCGTAAGTGTGTGTGCGACGTGCGTGCGAAGCAATTCTGTTGTTTCAAGCTGGTTTCAGGTCGATTAGCATCGCACAACAAGCGCCACCAACCACGCGCCGGACCTCTCCAGATCTCGAGTATCAAACTGACTTAATTAGACAGTTGCTTTATGACTTTAATTGGCCGAACGAAAGGAAGGCAACCGACACGTGGGCATGCTGTTCAACAGTACAGGCATGGATAGGTAACTCCGCCCACTTTATATTGTTATCACTTATCCGCGACCACGCGCAGACGCTGCAGTTTCCCGTACTACGCAAGCTCTAGTATACCGCCCGCCCCGTGGCAGGCCGCAACGCTCAGGCGGCCGCCCGTCGCATGGTTTCTCGCCTTCCGGTGATAGTGGGATGAACCAAATTAAGTTTAAATGCATGCGGGAAGCTCTCACAAGCACTTATGACATGCTGGTTCCACCAATGGACATCGTGCCTGGCAATTTGTGCCCATATATGTAGGAATATCCCCGTGGTAGGCCGTTTTCCGTACTACAAAATGACAGCTAGTACCGCTCTGTGGTCGCTAAATCGCGTTTGATTCCTATCCCTACTTACTTTATCCATGTACAGGGCAGCCCTTGATGACCCGGGCTGCTGTCCGCATATCTCGCTCGAGATCTTCGACCTGAGGACTGGCTTGGCCGGTAACCAGAGCCTTGTTCACGACGCCTGCTGATGGGCTGACTGCTGCTTCCTACTGCTGTTAAAACGTATCGACCAATCAGCGTGGACCAGTGGGGGAATGGGATGTGGAGAGATGTACGGTGTATGACGTCATACCTCTGCTGCCTCCTGCTGTCGCTGCTGCCGGAAAATCGCGACAGCCGGGCAGCAGTAACACAAATTGGCGCACGAGGCAATTTCCAAACGTGAAGCGTCAATAAACAACCAACGATCTCCAAGCGAAAAGCTTGAAGAAGCGAAGATGGATATGGAGTAAGTCTGCGATAATTTTAGTTTACTGTTTATGTTGGTATTAGGTACCATAAGCCAGGTTTTCTGTAGGAGCAAATTTATCGTAGCAAGTACGCCAGATATGTATCGTGAATCGACAGCATTTGTGTTCAAGTAGTAATCGCCGGCGATGACGTAGGTTGGTGTGTGCTGCCGTTTTGGGCAGTCGTGGGCAGCCCGTCAGCAGGAGGTCGTCAACAAGGCTCAGGCTGCTGTGGTGTATTCCTGTGGGCCCCTGACGTAACCGTTTGCTTCGACACGAATTTGCTGTTCTTTCAGACCCCAGTCACGATCAGTGGATCATTTCGTTTAACCCGCGAGTTACTGGGGTATATTTCATAACGCGACTTACTGGGGGGGGGGGGGGGGCTATTTTCGCCCCGCCCCCCTCGGATTTCCGGAACTACTGGACCGATTGTAAACATTAAACGGCATTCGATAGCCCTGGCAAATTGATCGCGGGAAACATAATATTGTTGACCTCGGGGTCACCGATGACGTCACAGGTCAGGTCAAGTACAAAATGTTTGACCGTGTCAAAAGGTCTCGATGGATGGAATTGTCGCGCAAAATTGCGATATTAAACGCATAAGCAGTCGATAAATCGGTATGATTCGTGTGTCTGGCGCTTCTAAGTACCATGCTAAACTGTTTATGACCTTGGATCAGGCCAAGGTCATCCGAGGTCACGAGGTCACGGGGCCAAAGGCAGACGACGGAAGACTTCTCTCCCAAAGTATGTAATATAAATTTGTACAGACGGTTCAGCGGAGACCGGTGTGCACGTCGGTGGCTCCCGACTCTGGTGGCGACCTGTTGGAGCTGCTCTCGCCGAAGGCGGTCAGACTTCCAACACAGGCGGTGGAAGCACTACACAGGGCTGCTGTATGGGAAGCTCGCCGTGCGAGGTGGAGGCGGCTGCCGCAGAGGAGGGGGTTGTTATCGCATAGGCTCGCAGGGATGCGGTAGCGGCAAAAGCGTTTAGGCGAATGCGACCGCTCACCCGGTGGTGGAGTTGGCAACTCGCCAGGTGCTGATGGCGAAGTACGCCGGAAAATGAGGGCGGGGCGGGGGGGGGGGGGGGGGGGGGGGGGTCAGACCCAACGACGCCAGCCCATTGTGTTGCGATATCTGCCTTAGGCTCGATATCGAAGGGCTGCCTTGGCCCTGCCTCGCCTGTGTGAAAGGAAGGGCCAGCCTGCTCAAGGCCATACAACAAGCCTGCCCCCGATAGGTCGATAATGTGACCACCGCCTCTAGCTCTTCAAGCTCTTTGGTCGCCGTTCGTGGTCGACGTCAGGGACGCGGTGATGCGACGGGGTACGAGACTCACTCTACCCATTACAGAGTGTTATAAACGTCGCATGTGTAACATCAGCAAGTGCATTGCCCAGTGTCTCGATCATTACAGCCACCAAGACAAGACTCACAAATACATTGCAGTGATGTAAATTATCATCAAAACACAGCACAGCCTGTCTTACCATTTCATCAGTATCACCATGTCATGGAAGTAATGCCTGCAGCTGCTCAGGTGAACTGGTTTTATATTCTGAAAAGGCAAGGCATAGATATTATACATCTTTCCACAAACCATAGGGTGAATATTTTCACTTGCTTTTGCTTATTTGATGGAAAAGTATATTTTGGGCATAACAACATCAGATGCACATTCTCTTTTACTAGTTTTTAGCCTCCTGTTCTTACTTCCCATATCACATTTACATGTGATAAGTGAGCAGGTATCACACTGAATTTTGGCCAGATTGAGTGAAATAAACTTATCTAGTACAAACTACAAAACTTACACAAAAAAAAATTACATTGGCCATGAGCTAGGTTAGTGGTACGTCTCAGTTAGTGTGACATAACATAATATATTGTTTGGGACAGTGGCCTTTGTCCTCCAGCCAAAGGCACTGAGTTCACCTACAACTGAGCAGAATAAAATGATAAAACACTGACAAGCTGTTCTCACCTCCGTCCGCCCATTCTCCAAAACGCGCGCCTTCTTCTTCTGCTAAGTGCCCAGCGGCACTCGGCAGCACGCCAATGGCCGGGCCCCTCGGAGGAGGCCGGTCGCCCGCATGTAGTCGACCACCGCTCCTGGGTTTTCTTGGATGATTGACAGGGGAGGGATCGGGCCAAAGATTCTTGTACGTTGGGGTTGGAAGCGTGGACAGTTGAAGAGGAAGTGTTCAGAGTCCTCTGGCTCGAGGCAGATCTCGCAGTTGCCGTCCTCGCCGGGCCTCCTCCACCTCCGGAGTGTGTCACGTAGGAGAGGGCAGCGGTTAACGCGCAACTGGTGCAGCGTCTCCTGCTCCAGTCTCGTCCAGCTGTGGATGACCTTGATCGGGCGGCCGCCCGTCGCTCTCCGGTGGAAGTGGTCAGGTGGGACCCCTTCGTGGTAGGCCCCGGTCCACCGCCTCCTGCACACCTGACGTATGGCAGTGCGGGCCGAGGCCATGTCCACCGGCAGGGGGGGGGGGGGGCTGGTTAGGTCGGTCGCTCAGGGCTCTCCCCTCGTTCGCCGCCTCGTTCCCCCGGACTCCGGCATGGTCCGGGAGCCACACCAGTTGGATGACTCCTCCCCGCCGTCAGATTTCTGCCAACTGGTCTCTGATGTCAGTCATGGTGGTCGGCTGTGGTTTCCACGGCACGTCCTGCAGCTTCGTGAGCAGTGACAGGGAGTCGGAACAGATGCGGAAGCTCCTGACGTGCGCCGGGGCGTCCGAGATGTCTACCAGCGATTCCTTCAGTGCCAGCATCTCGGTACGGTACGAGCTGGTGAGCTGTCCCGCCGGCACCGCCCACGCCCGGTCACCTCTGCCCGCATCCTCTGATCGGGTGATGCCGCACCCACCGCTCCCGGATCCGTCGACCGCAGAGCCGTCCATGTAGTATGTGGACTGAGCGGGAGGCAGGTCAGAGGTGGCGCCCTCGAATGCCTCTCTCCTCGCCTCGGCTCCATCTCTCTTCCTCGTTGGGCCCGCCGTTGTGATGATGTGGACGGATCCTTTGTTGTCGCTTTCCCACGGGGGTTGGTGAGCGACCGCCTGGTTTTCCCTGGGCTGTCCCTCCAGGCCAGCCTCCTCGGCGATCGCCGTCGCCCTCTCCCTCCACGTATATCGGTTCTTTAGTCGGCGTCTGGTGACGCGTTTGGCAGTTCCATGGACCGGTATCCGAGGGTCGAGCCGGAGTAGCTTCTCCCGCTGGATGGCTCCTCGTTCCTCGGCCGCCGCCGAGACGTCAGTGATCTGGGCTTCCACCATCAACACTTCCTTTCTGGTGTCGACCGGGCATCCTGCTATCACTCTGGCAGCGGCGCGGGCAGATCTGTCGATGACGTCTCAGTTAGCTGGGCGGGCGAACTGCATGTAGGTGCCACAGCCGTAGAGGGCGACAGGCTCGATGAAGGACTTGTAGAGTTTGCAGAGGGTGTGTTCCCTGCAACCTCATCCTGTGCCGACCAGGGCCTTCATGGCTCCAATGCGCTTGTCAACCTTCAGCTTGGTGGCGTCTATTTGAGCTGTGGGTCGAACTTCACACCCAAGATGGTGACTTCTGCGACCTGGTCCAGAACCTTGTTGCCCAGGCAGAGGTTCAGGGAGCGTTTGGCCTTCACTTTGTTCCGGTGCGTGGAGAACAGGACGGTCTTGGTTCCCAAAAAACGTGCCTCGTGACCTCGCTGTGCTCACTCAAAAAGAAAATGAAAATGAAAAATAAAAATAAAACAGAAGAGGGAACAGCCAATGGTATTAGGACCAGTAACATGCAGCAATGCAGCAGCAAGCAAGCAGCATGCCAGTGCAGACAGCAGACAGCAATGCAGTTTCTGCTAGACAAAACATGCAACATGCACCTGTCACCACTCACCCCTGTTGATAATTTGGTAATAGTTCAGTAATTCACCTCCCTAGGTTAAGGTTCTTCTTGAGGTCCCTAATAGAAGGGTCCTTCTTCTATAAGGGAATACAAATCTTCTATTATTCTATTCTTTTCTACTATTGTCAGCTGACTGCCGACAGTCAGCTAACAGTATTATTATGACAGACTGAAAAGTGTACCAGTAATACCAAAGCTATGACATCACCAATAATAACTTGATCAAACCTAACCTAACCTTACAGCAATTCAGTTGGGCAAACTAGGGGGAGGCAATCAAAAAGTTGATTGATCAAAAAGTTGATCGAAGTGTGCGGAGCAATGCCCTAATATGGGCATGCAATCAATATTTTGATTGGTTTTGGTACATCCCCACACTGAAACGTGTCATGTACATCGAAAGAAAGCCTATGTACATCATATGTTTGTTAGAAAAGAAAGAAAAATTATTGATCTACAAAAATAGTGTTGTTCCAGTATCCACTGACTGTGTCTTTGTGTCTTTCTGAATACAAATAAAAAGTATTTCCTAAATTCATCAAATCGAGGTCATTCGTTATGCTTCCTAGTGAACTAATTATTTATCAGATGATTCCATTTGGATTAATTATTAATATTATTTGATTTCAGCTTGCTTTTCCAGTATAACATTAACAATAAAATTAACATTAGCATTATAACATTTTCAGTATAAGTTAACATAATCAATATATTGATTAGCCAGCTGTTTGCACAATCAAAAAGTTGATCGGCGCCATAATTTTCAGATGCCCGTAATCAATTTGTTGATTGCCGTAGATCATCGAATGCACGTTCATTTTTTTTTTTATTTTAAGTAGCTTTCATATAATCTGCATAGTTTCATATTTTTACTTGCTGATTCTGTGGTTCTGGGTTTATTTCATCGCTTGATTATTCAAATATTGACGGGTTACTGAAGGTCTGCAAGCATGCCCTTATAAGGGCATCGCTCCGCCCACTTCGATAAACTTTTTGATCGATCAACTTTTTGATTGCCTCCCCGTAGTTTATAATAATAATAATAATAATAACGTTTATTTCGCACCAGCGTTGGTACATATTTTTGCAGCGCACACAATGGGAAGGAGATAGTACACAAGACAGACACAACAAAACACAAGTCATACACTAGCCAGGGTCAATGCCCCTCAGCAACTCATGGTGGTCTTGGTTCCGCTGTGCAACGATCCGATTCAGGTGGGACGCAAAAAGGTTGACAATGTCATTTTTTCCTGCTGCTGGGAGGTTAAGGGCCATTAGGTCATACTCCCGTCTAATATGAAGATGCGTTTTTGCTACGATGCCATTATGGCCTATGACACTTACACACAGGGTTTTTATAATACTATTTTCACTAGAATGAAGCCTCTTGTAAAACAAAAGTTGTCTGCTAGCAACTAGCATAGGACAGGGAAGAAGCTTGAGGGACTTACATAGAACATGATTTCTGGTCCACACTGGCATCTTTACTAATTTCTTGATACATGAGTGATATGCCACACACAGTTCACGGAAGGCCTTCTTATCCCTGAGTGTGTCCCACAGCTCACAGCCATACATGTTCATACAGAAGGCTTTAAAGAGCTTGATCACAATGTCCTTGATGGCATGGCCAACCCTAGCACAGATCATATTTGCACTATAATACATCAATCGCTTTACCCTGCGAATGTCCCCTCTGTCACTGATATCGGTGGCCAATATGTGACCCAGATATTTAAATTGATTGACCCAGGCCAGCTTGTGACCATTCAAAGAGATAACTGGGGTCTGTGAACTAGTCAGATGTGAGGATACATGTGGTCGTTGAGGATTGAATAGCATACAGACAGTCTTTTTTACATTGAATTTGATATCCCTTGACAAAGCAAATGTTTCACACGTATTAACTAGCTCTTTCAGACCTGCCCTAGTGGGCGAAAGTAGCACAATGTCGTCGGCATAGGCAAGCACATTTACAGAACATTCACCAATGTGGCATCCTAGCGGTGACATCCGCAAGTTACATATAAGGTCATCAATATACACATTGAACAGCAGGGGCGAGAGGTTGCCACCTTGACGCACACCATTTTCTACAGAGAAGGGATCAGAGGAACTGTTAGCCCATTTCACTCCCATCGTTTGGTTCATGTACCAGCTCAGTAGAAGTTTCAGGTAGGATGAGGGAGCTCCTCTTTCAGACAGTATCTGAAAGAGCTTTGAATGACAGACTCTATCAAATGCTTTACTTGCATCAAGAAAGCAGGCATATACTGGACTGCCCAACTTAGTATAGTGATTAATTGTTTCTTTGAGTACATAAGTAGCAAGAGTGGTGGAATGTCCTGTCTTAAACCCAAATTGAGCATCACTTGTAAATAAGAAGGGTTCCAGCCTCTCAATCAGAATGAGTTCTAGTACTTTTGACAGTGTCGTAGAAAGAGCTATAGCCCTGTAATTTGATTTGTCATCTAGCAGACCACCTTTATCCTTAATCAAAGGAACTAGCAATGAACAGACCAGGCCATCAGGCAGATTTGAGTGGTTAATCATGGTATTGAATAGGATCGCAATGATGGAAAGCATGTCAGGTTGCAAATGTAGCAGATGGTCAGTAGACATATGGTCCCACCCTGCAGACTTCCCACTTTTTAGCTTAGCCACTGAACAGCTCACATCCTCTGTAGTAATGGTAGGAGTACAGGGGGATGGGACACTCTTAAGCTGATTTAGCATTGCACAGTCACTGCTGCAGCTATTATCATTGAACAATGCTTGAAAATGGTGCTTCCACATATTTGAAATATTGGTGTTCCCTGTAATGCTACCAAAACTAGGGGGAGGGGGATACTACCGCCCATTTGCTGCTTCACCATGGTCCAGAAGCGATTGGGTTCCTGATTATGCAAAGACATAGCTAGCTTGTTTGCGTTTAGCCTTTTCTGTTTCCTTCTACAACTCCTTAACGCATATTTGAATGACAGTCTAGTCTGCCTCATCTGCAGAGCCACATGACCCTCTTTGGGTGAGCCACATGACCTCCAGTACAGGAATGCCTTTCGGGCCAATTCATGCAACAGTTTTACAGAGTGATTCCATCCAGGAACAGATTTAGGGTGATTATTGTGATGCACCCGCTTTTGCACAATACAGTGAGTCCCACTGAAAGTGATGGCATCTGTTAAAGCTTTATAACAGTTTGATATTTTGGCTAAGTGTGAGCCCTGCTCACAATTTGTACTACACATGGTTCTAAGCTCTCTGATGATTAAGTGGAAAAGTGGGCCTAGCTCCCCATGAATTGAATGATTGTATGCAATCACATCTTGCGCATTTGCAGAGCTCCAGCAAGGTTTTGACAACTTTGGGATAACTGGCTCATGGGACACAAGTACAGTAGGTTGTAAAATAAACTCCATTACTAATGGCATATGGTCAGTAACACTAATATCATAGTTCACAAATATACTTTGGATGGCAGAGTGCAGACTAGGACTGCAAATGCAGTGATCCAGCCATGATGTAGACCCATGAGCAGCACTGACAAAAGTGTACGTGTTTCTTGAGGGGCCTATGATATTTAGATCAGATAAGAGGAGGTCATTTTCTGAAGAAAAAAATTCTGTGAGTTCAGTAAAGAAGGTTGAACCATGACTGTTGGCATTGAAATCACCAATTATACCAAAGTAGTTTGTTTTTGTACCAATAGCATCAAGTGTGCAAGCAAGCTGTCCAAGATACATGCAGAATTGGTCATGGCTCTCCAAATCTCTATAGTCTGTTGGAAGATACACATTAAGTAATGACACTTTACCCAAATTTGTCAATATGTCAATTTCCATCACCTGTTTGTTTATAGTATTTACTTTTGTACTGGATTGTAATGTCTTCTTCCATAAGATAGCTACACCGCCAAAAGGTCTGCCGTTTAAAAGTGCACTAGAGGAGTCAAAGGCAGAGATTCCTTGACCAAGGAAGTCTTTGTGAATGTTGCTAGCCAGGTTTCTTGTAAAAACACTATGTCATGCATGTCACAGATTGAATGCACCTCAGACAATGAGCTTTTCAGGGAGTGACAATTAAAGGAGCAGATTTTGAGCATGTTTGAAGAGGTGAGGGAACACAAACACTACACTACACTAAACACATGACACATTACCCACACTGGCACTGCATGCTATCTGCTTTAGGGTGCTTACAGGTTTGGCTGCACTCTTAGCCACCTTAGGTTGGTAGTACCTTTTGATGGATACATGGGTAGGCCACTTATCAGGAAGAAGGATCAGGTTAACTTCCTCAGCTGGTACAGTAACCTTAAATCCTTTGTACCCATAGGTTGAAGCACAGTGATGAATTTCTTCAACACTTGCCTTGCCACTACCACTAAGTAGCCAGTTCACATGCGACTCTACAGCTTCACTGGTAGTGTCCGGGTCAAGCCTCCCAACAAAGAGGTAGGATTTCCTTGGTGGAGCAGCAACACCCCTAAGCAGAGTAGAGGAGTTCATCCCCGTCACCCCCATCTTCCTGCGACTGTTTGGCTTTTTTGCCTTGGCAACTAGTGTGAAGCCATCATCGTCCACAATGCGAGGCTGCTGCTGCACCTGAGTTTTCTCATGCTGCACCTGTTGGCACTGCTGCTGTTGATGTTGGTGCGCCTGTTGTTGCTGCTGGATCTGTTGTGGCTGTTGGGGTACTTCCCCACGTGGCACTGCTTGAGCTGGTTTTGGTGGCAAGGCAGCCACACTGGCCCACTGTGGTGGAGGGGCTTGATTTGTGTGTGAGCCCACACAGGTTTTGGTGGACGTCTCTTGCAGAGATTGCACAGCTTCTTTAAGAGTGCCCATGTCAGCCTGCATCTGGGAGAGCTGGCCTAGAAGGACTGAGATGTTCATATTTTCCGGATTGGTAGGGGGATGTTGCCCAAGTCAATGGCACAGAACTTGGGCATGGCAGTGCCCTCCCTGTCACAAACCTGGAGTGCTTTCATAATATCTTCACAGTCTGCCCTCTCTTTTGAGCAGGTTCCAGTGTTTTTTCGCTTGATGTGTCGCAAGTCACGGCGGTCACCATGCTCCACAGCGACGACCAACTCCCACAGGAGATCCTTGGCCTCTTGGATTGTATCACCATTGTAGAAATCCACACAGCTCTTGACAAGTCTCAAATGGTACAGAGTTGGCCTTGTTCACTGCAAAACACAGTAGTTCATTGTGGATGCAGGGTGGCGAATTTGGCGCACTAGGCGCCATGACGCTGGCTTAGAAATGTAGCCCAAGAAACCAAACACAATCTTGAATTACAGAAATGCGTACTTCATATGAAACACCAACATTCCAGCCACATTTTGACAACAAATTACCCTGACAAATACTAACTAAAGGGCATCAGATAGGCCAAGACGCGGAGACACGTGCACCCGACCCGCACCACGAGACCTAAGCTCATATATATAGTTTGCCCAACTGAATTACTGTTGCAGGGACCCACGTTTATAACGCTCCGCTCACATTCACTCTGCGCTGCAGCCTACCGGGGGCTGTCACCTGTCACCCCCCCAGACCATCTCATAGACAAAACCAAACCCTACAGCTTAAAGAAGTCTGATGTATTTAGGCCTAGCCTATTAATAATAACAGCTTCGTTGGAAAAATATGAAAATGTTGCTGTGATGTCAAAATGTTGCTGATAAATGTATTTTTGGTGATGTCATAGCTTTGGTATTACTTTTCTGTCTGTCATAATAATACTCTCTTCTTCTATTATGGACCTCAGGAACACCAAAAAATTGGGAGATGAATTACTGAACTATTACCAATAATTATATGCTGTAGGCAGATATTTATGTACACAAAATAGCTGTCAACAAACGATCATTGTTTTACGCTACCGAGGCATTTGGTTATTTACCGTGATATCATATTGGCGGAGGATGATAATAATCCGATTACGAGTGTTGTGCAGAAGTCAGTAGATCCATCATATATTCCGCCTGAACTCGGCCAGAGTTCTAACGATTAGTTATTGAAGGTTCGATCGGGGACATTATCAGTACTTACCTAACAATAATTATTTGTATCACCTGTCAATAGCCTCAGCCGACCGCCCGCAACGACTCCGCCATTAAGTATATAGGGCCTTGCACCATTACAATGTAAACAACGTGGGTGCAGAAATGTGTCAGATACTGGCTATCATATGACGTCATGTGTATCTGGTCGACCACTAAACCCAGCCCCCACCAGTAACAGTTGGCAGCACTCGGGCGTTTGGGCGTTAAAAATCTACTACACCATAGGGTTCCCATGTTAAATCGATGATTTTCAGACGAGGCTGGCTCGTAACCTATGGAACATATTTTAAATCTGACTTCTGGAAAAGATAGCTACAAGTCTTGGCTACAACGTTTTTATTACCATTTTTCTATTTTCTAAGCGAAAAGTGGTCGAATAGGCTTGGGGGTTAACCAATGTCGTAACGCCCATTGCCGACCGTGGGTTCGAATCCCAGAGGCACCAAGTATTTTTGCGTTGGACCCAATGCATAGATAGTCATGATTCATACATCATTCGTTATGCCGGCCTTTTCTAATCTCACACCTCCCTGATTGACCTCTAATTGGTGACCTGTGATGTCACAGAAGCCAAGCTAAGTAAATAGGTCATGTAGCTCCAATTATATATAGTGTGCCGTGTGCGCCGCCACAGCAACGTATAGTTTTATCGGTTTTGGCGGCCGAACCCTCTGATTTTGGCACATTTCATGACAGTTATTGACCTTCCATATCCTTCAGTGACCTTATAAATGTGCGTGATCACTGGGTCAAAGCCAATATCTCATTAGCTATTATTAGGTCAAACCATTTTTTTCGCAGTGTTTCCACAATATTGTAATATGATATGTTGGTACCTTTAATTTTAATTTAAATATTGGATAATTAATGTAACTTTATGTTCAAGATGTACTAACATAATATTGATCTATTTCATCTCCCAAGCTTACAATCGACATGCACTGCAATGGGTTTGGGACATTATAGGTATTTGTCTCTGGCAGAAATGACATCAACATGCTGATGCACCAAGTCATGGTGGGCGGTGGCAGGAGCCACATTCAAGGTCAGATCAAGAGGAGCTGGTGGGCAGCGCAGCCCACCCTCAGACATAAGGAAATTGAAATGTAAAACTTAGCCACTTCAGTCTATCAATGACCTGGAACTTCGATAGGATGGCACGGTCAGAGCCTGAGCCTGCACCAGAAGCATTGCTAGCATTGGGCCTGGCCTAAGAAAGCCATTCAATCGAAGCATTCAGCAGTATTTAACAATATCAAAACTATGATCTCGTTATTATGTGTTTCACAAGAAATAGTCACAACATCCCCACAAACTACTTTATTTAGGATTTAGGTAGGTGACCACCTACCAACATGCCTACCGCAGGATCATGGATGGCTCATCATGTATTTTTCAAGGTACTTTAATAGGTATTTTTATATCTCAAAACAAAAGCACAACGAATGTATTTCGCGCGTTATAGTTGAGTTTTCGTGACCGCTTCCAAATACACTACAGTTGCACTACAGGTACTGAAATATACACTACTTCGACTACTACGTCGTATATTTGGTGGAATTAAATTAAAGGGAATAGGTCACCTTGAAAAATGTCTTAAAAATTGGCTATACGGGGTATATTGAGCTGAAAATCACGAATATAACATTTGTTTGGACGATAGATGGATATCCGTTGAGAAATGGACATGTTTCTCTTTTCCCCTTCATGGCCATAAAAAACTTCAGGAAAATGTATGACGTCATGCATATGGTAGCTTGGATATGGAAGCAATTGCATACAACAACGGCGTACTTGTAACCAAAATATGACGCGTTACCAGAGACAATAGTGGAGACGTCAATACAAAATAAAACAGAACAAAACAAAACGTTTTATACTCTACAACTGTTTGCTCTGAACTATTTATTCGCATTTGTAGGTACATACTGGATAACTAGATGTCTCATATACCACACAACACAATTTGGTATCTTCAACTCTGCCTGGACCAGTTACCAGTTATCAATTATCCTAAAGTGAAGCAATGTTTTGTGAGTCTTACGGTATGAGTGGATAGGATGAAGTTGCTTGATCAGTCTGTAGCAGTCTTGTCAAGGCCTGCCTGTACATGGTTTCCTTTTTATTATTATCATGTGAAGCATACTAATAATGTACTCAAGAATCAGCTATACCTATGTATCCTTCCTTGTCATACCTGGTTCTTTCACCAAAATGGCCCTTACACAGTTTACATTAAATGTGTACCCATCACAGCTGAGCGTATACAATACATGCAGTAAAGCACCAGAGCTTTGGTGTGTTGATATCATCAATAATGAGATAGCATGAAATGTCTGCTAGAAGGAGCCCTAACCCAACAACAACAGCAACTGCTAGAAAGCTGTGACAAAATATTATATCCTTACATGGATGTAACTTAGGTACATGCATAGGGTAGGAGCCAGGGGGGCAGCCGCCCCCCCCCCCCCCCAACATTTGTGATTTTAACATTACGCCTATGGGCGTTGCATGGAAAGAATCAACTTCAGAATGCCTCCTGCCCCCCCAACTTGAACATAGTTCCTACGCCCCTGGGTACATGTTAGTGTGAATGTTTTTTAATCTTATTTCTTGCATGCAAATTTGCACTTTAAATTTGGGTAATTTGTCCAACTGATTATCAATGTTTCCTGATATATGATATTCCTGATATTTATGACTACCTTACATATCCATTTTAGGTACAACCAAAAGCTGCATGAAGAGAAGCAGGGGAGTGAAGCGCCCACAAGTGAAGCATCCTAGCATTGGGAAATTTGGGTGTTAAATGACACCCTATGGATACTATTTTTCCACTCTTTTTCCTGAGTTTTACTGTGAATTTTCCACTCCTTATTTTACAATGCATTAAATAATTGGAAACCTGATACTGATTTATGGATGTAATTATAGAGACAGCTTGTGGATGGAAAGACTGGTAAGCATTGGCATAGATAATAACTAATTTTGGTGAGCAGGTAATTGGGTGATAAAGCCCGGTACATATGCTTTTTGGTTTAATTTTCCACTCTTTATACTTATTTTTAGTCAGAATTTTCCACTCTGCACCCCAGCTCCAAAGCAATTCTAGGAGCCTGAGTGAGTAGGTATGTAGCATATTTATTTGTTGCTCTTTATCTCTTCTTGTAGTTAGAAACTTTAGTTACTCATCTATTATGTTTCATTATGATTTCTATTGTCAAAGATTTACCATTTCGCTTCATCAACGAGCTTAGCATGTCAGCTCGTAATTGTTACTACGACTGATGTGTGCAATGTTTTTGTTTTGTTTTTCTGCCAGCATTTGTTGTTCATGATCACACAGTGATTTTGAGCCTAGCCCAGGATGCAGGAGCCTGGAGCAGTCTCATTATATGTGCTCATGGACAAGATGTGTTACCATCACAATTCACAAAGTATGTGAAGTTTGCAATGTTGCCACACAAATGGGAAAAACACATGCAACATGTTATTCAATGGAATGTATGTGTTTCTTCATTTGCAAGCAAGAATGGTCTTCAATCCAGTAAAACGTTGTCATGCATGGTTGTCATATGCACTATCAATACTTCCATATAATATTTTGGCCCTTTAGGTTCAGGCTTTATTGGTTTAGTAATAATATAAAATTATGTAAGATGTATTGTTTTAATCAATAAATGGACAACACTTCAGCAATCCTATAGACTGCCATTTGAACATTGTATCAACATGCTTGTCTGCAGCCCTTCACAGGAAGATGGAATAAGTATTTATGCATGTTTTATGTTTGTGTCATCAGGACCTTGTGTCACAGCTAGAGGCCACGCAGCGCACCTCCACAGTCCTCAAGGACATATTGGTGCGGTACCCGGCCCTCGCGTGGGAGGTGGAGGCCAGCTTGGCCAGTACCACCGCAGGCACGGATCCCCCACCTCCAATCATGGCCATCCGACGCAAGTGGCTCGACCCCAGGGGCCAGTGCCGGGGGTTCGGAGAACTTCAAGACGGCGTGCTGTAGGGTGTCCTAGTCTGGCATTTAGCATTGATTTAACATTTAACATAGATATATAGATAGAGCACCCAGTCAGTGTGAGCTGAACCCCGGACGGATGTAGCACCGTGTCAAGTGTAGCTGACTTAGACGGTAATGTATCAGACATGATCATTGTATTCGCAATCAATGACGATGAAATTAAAGTTCATAAAAAACAGACGTTTCGACAAACAGAGCGTCTTCGTCAGTGCTAATTATACATTTTAAATTATAAAGATATTTAAGTCAAGCAATCACAATCGGCACCAGGTTTGCATGAAGCAGATTGTGATTTCTTGACTTAAATATCTTTATAATTTAAATATTTATAAATGTTTGTCGAAACGTCTGTTTTTTCGGAACTCGCATTGCATTCTCATTGATTGCAAATACAACTTAGACGTTAATGTGATGCTTGATGACAGCGCAGACGAATCAGTGTAGGTTTCCTGTGGCGGTAGGCAGTCGAACCTGCCCCCTCCCCCCCCCCCCCCTCCCCCGCTACTCGCCGTGAAGTTTGCGTAATTTGGTTGTGTTCATGTGCTGTGTGCCTGGCCAGGCACGTAGCCAAGGGGAGGGCGGCGGGGGCGGCCGCCCCCCCCCCCCCCCTGGAGGCCCCTTTTCGGCGCGCTGCGCGCGCCGAAAAGGGCCGACGAGACCGCGCGAAGCGCGGTATCATAGGCTATTTACTACACGAAGCGTGGTCTTTAGAGGGTTTAGAGGACTTCAGAGGCCCTTTAGGGCCACCAGGGCCCTCTCTGAAAGACCAGAGGGCCCCTTGGACGTTCAAGAGAGCCCTGTGCATGTCAGAGGGGCCCCTGGCCAGACCGAAAGGGCCACTGAGCGGGTCAGAGGCCCCCCTGAGCACGTCGAATGGGCCCCCTGAACACGTCGAATGGGCCCATAGCCAGCACAGAGGGGCCCCTGGGCGACACTATCCCCCCACTAGCACGACCTGACGGAGACATCGTAACTGACGACTTCGACAAAACGACGTTACTTAACGACTACTTCGCCTCGCAGTCCACAGTACACGTACCCAACACACACGTACCTCCACAGAATAACATCAACACAGCACCGGTACCCGCTCTTGATAACATAGAGACAACGGAAAACGAAGTATTACAAATTTTAAATTCTCTCGATGTAAACAAATCAACTGGCCCTGATAACCTTCCAGTAAAACTGCTAAAAATGACTGCGCTTCTAATCGCAAAGCCTCTCTCCCAGTTATTTAACATGTCTTTGTCTTCAGGAAAGTACCCCAACGCATTTAAGGAAGCTAACGTAAGGCCAATCTTCAAAAATAAAGGCTCCCCTTCAGACTACACCGGCTACCGGCCCATTAGTATTCTTTCGGCTCTATCCAAAGTGTTCGAAAAAATTGTTTACAAAAACATATACATACATCTAACCATAAACTCTTTACTCACTGAAAAACAGAGCGGGTACCGAAAACACCACAATACTGAACAGCAACTCTTGTACCTGACGCACAACTTGTACGACTCACTGGACTCCGGACGCGACTTTACCGCTATCTACCTCGACATAGCAAAATATTTCGACAAAATTTGGCACAAAGGCCTTCTACACAAATGTAAAAATGACTTCGGACTCCGCGGAAAGCTCCTGGAATGGTTAACCTCATATCTAAAAGATAGGAAGCAACGGGTTCAAATTAACGGCACTTTTTCCGAATCCAAAATTATTAATGCGGGTTGTCCACAAGGGTCCGTGATGGGACCATTACTAGCACTCATGTATCTCGACGGACTATCTAAAAAAACGACAAACGACGTTCTCTTCTTCGCGGATGACACCTCTCTCTACGCTTCCCACGGGACGTCTGACATGCACGCGACTCAACTCTCACTCCAGCAAGACCTCGACGAAATCGACAAATATGGTCAAGAATGGGCAATAACATTCAACAGTTCCAAAACTATTCAACAAACATTCTCCCACAAAGCCAACTGTCAGCCGCCAGCATTGAATTTCGGTGGTGAGCCCATCCCAATTCACGAAGCTCACAAACATCTAGGCATGACGTTCTCTACAGATTTGAGATTTCACGAACATGTGAACGAAATTTGTCGCAAGGTAAATAAAACGCTCAGCCCATTATATCCTATCGCAAAATATCTCCCGCGGCCCATTCTTGACCAAATCTACAAAATTTACGTGCGACCCCACTTCGACTACTGCGACACCATCTATGACGGACACATCACAGTACAAGACGCCACCCGACTTGAGACACTACAGAACCGCGCAGCTAGACTAACGACTGGGACGCTATTCAGGACATCTACGGACAAACTTCGATCTGACCTGGGATGGGAGAGACTATCGACAAGACGACATATCCATAGACTGACACTCTACCACAAACTGAGCAGCCCAGCACACCACACACCTTCGTACCTCATACAACTCATGCCACGTACACGCGCTCAAGACACCAACAGATCACTCAGAAACGAAAACACAAACACACAAGCCCCAGTCAACACAACATCTCATCAACGATCCTTTTTTAATGCCACTGTCAAGCAGTGGAACAAGATCCCCAACACAACACGACTTCTCACCCATCACGCATTCAAAAAACAAGTTACCAAGCAGCTGGGACTGCCTACTACTCGATAGGAACAAAAGAACACAATATTTTACACACAAGGCTAAGAACACAAATGTCATTTCTCAACTCGCATCGATTCCAGGTCCAGAAAACAGACTCGCCATCATGCTCTTGCGGATATCACACTGAAGACAACCGTCATTTCGTACTCCACTGCCCGGAATACACACGCCAACGACAAACTCTATTTGACAACATTGCACACAAGATACACAACTTTACTCAACATTCACCCTCAAACCAACTTGACACACTTTTATATGGTGCAAATCTCAGCGACGGAGACGGTCGCGAGGTTGCCCGGCAGTTCCAAATTTTCTTACATACATCTGGACGTTTCTTTGAAAACTAGAACTGCGCGGCGGGTGTCGTGTCCCTGGCAGGGGCCGGCTGGGTAGGCTGACGCGGTGTTTCTCTCGCTTGCGCTGTTTCGGCTCGTGGCGGCGGTCGTGAATACTGAATTGTGACTGGAGCTATTTCAGAACTAGTGCTCAAACCCAAGCACAGTAATTGTGCTTTTGTGCTAGTTCTGCCTTGTTTTTCTCTTTGAGTGACTCGTTTAAGCAATAAACAAGATGATGATGATGATGATGATGATGAGGTCGGAGGGCCCTCGGAGCATGTCGCAAGGCGACAAAGTGGCCAGCGCAGTCCTTTGCCAGGTCATAAGGGCCCCTGAGCAGGTTGGAGGGCTCCTGGACAGACCAGAGGGCCCCTGTGCAGTTCAGAGGGGCCCTGACCAGACCGAAAGGGCCCCTAGGTGGGTCAGAAGGGCCCCTGAACATGCCGAATCAGCCCCTAGCCAGCACGGAGGGGCCCCAGGGCAGGTCGGAGGGCCCTCGGAGCATGTCGCAAGGCGACAAAGCAGCCATCGCAGTCCCTTGCTAGGTCGGAAGGGTCCCTTAGAAGGTTAAAGGACCCCTGGAGAGACCAGAGGGCCCCTGTAAAGTTAAAGGGCCCCTGCGCAGATCGGAGGGGCCCATGCCCAGACCGAAAGGACCCCTGGGCGGGTAAGAAGAGCCCCTGAACATGCCGAAGTGGCCCCTGGCCAGCACGGAGGGGCTCCAGGGCAGGTCGGAGGGCCCATTGAGCATGTCGGCAGGGCAACAAAGCAGCCAGCGCAGGCCGACCAGAAGAGTCGCTGGGCTGATCGGAAGGGCTCCTGGGCAAGTCAGAGGGGCCCCTGGCTAGATCGAAAGGGTCCCTGGGCCGGTCGGAAGGCCCCTTGAACATGCCGGATGAGTTCCTAGCCAGACTGGAGGGGCTCCTGGGCAGGTCGGAGGGGCCCCTGAGCAGGGGCGGCGGATTGCGGGGGCAAGGTATCCCAAATTTCCCACAGTCGAAAATCCTGAGGGGCAAAGGGTAGTTTTGCCCCTCCCCCAGATTTTAGCTTGCTCAATCTGGGGGCAACATGACCCTTCCCCTCCCCAGGATTTTAATTTGAGGGGGGGGGGGGGATTTTGGGTACCCTGCGCCCCGCAATCCGCCGCCCCTGCCCCTGAGCATGTCGGCAGGGCGACAAAGCAGCCAGTGCAGTGGCTGGTCAGGTCGGAAGGACCTCTGAACAGGCCGAATGGGCCCCTTGACACACAAGAGGGGCTTCTTGGAAGGTCTGAGGAGTCTCTGGTGAGACCGGAAGGGTCAAAGGACGTAGATCCCAGATGAAGATTAAATACAAAGAGGACTTACTCCACAATACAAATATTAAAAGCGGAGCTTTCGGGTGTATTCTAACACCCTTCGTCAGGGTGCTACAATATACCTGAAAGATCCGATTTTATTTTTTCCTGTATAGTAAGCCCTCTTTGTATTATATATATATATATATATATATATATATATATATATATATATATATATATATATATATATATATATATATATATATATATATATATATATATCACCCACTCCACATCATGTCTTTTCGCTTCGCGGATCCCAGATGAGTCCCTGAACAGGTCGGAAGGGCGTAGAAAAGGTCAGAGGGGCCCCTGACGATCTGAAGGGACCTTGGACCTTTCAACAGTAAGAATACAGTTGTACAGGGAATAAACTCAAAATTTTCGCGCCGCTCCGCGGCGCAATTTAACTACAAATTCAATTATATGCGGGTTAGGAAAAAATCGGTCAGTTTCTCGGCGCATTTATGTGTTATGTTGCTACTTTCCTATATTATTGGGCAAAATAGTTCACTTTAGCACTTTTCCCCGCACTTTTAAGCGCACAATATAGCAATTTTAGAGGTCCGCACCATACGCAATGCGACGCATTGATAAGAAAGCAACCCAGGGCATAATACTCAAAATTTTCGCGCCATTGCAAGTTGGTATAGCTGATTCCAAATTCGTGTCGCTGGTTCCAAAGTTGATGTGGCAGTTTGCTAACTCCAGCTCCTAAACGTTGATATGGCCCATGCCATACCTGCCATACTGCATTTTTCAGCCTTGTAACGTGCCTTTTCATGAGTTTTTTTTTTGGGGGGGGGGCCTTTCAACGCTTGGAAAGGGGCCCTTTCAACGCTCGGGAAGGGGCTCTTTCGAGGCGCCGCCCCCCCCGGACGAAATCCTGGCTACGTGCCTGTGCCTGGCCTAGTTGAAGTTTTTGTTTTGAGACATGTAAGGAAGGAAGTTAGGAATTCATCTTTGTGTGTGACTGTGTGTCAGCAGTTTAAGTTTGGTTCTAGAGTAGTCAACCGCTCTTCTTCTTGTGTGGAGGATGTTACGGGCGGCACGTCGCTGGCGCCGTGCCAGCGATGCATTTGATGCTGTGGCCAGACTGGTTATTGATTCACCGTATTTGGAAGGTTTCAATCACGACTCATTTTGGAATATAAATGATTCAGTCACCGTTTGATTCATGGATACACATTTTGAGGAATGATTCTTTCCGATTCAAAGAATAAAAACATTTTTTGATCAAATCATGTTTGACTCACCATTGAAATAGCATTGCACAACCTTTTTGATTTAAACAGCCTTGTTTCTATGCGAGTTTTGATTCAATCACGATTCATGAATAAAACAATCCGGTGGTGAATCGATTCTTCTTTGATTCAGGGATTTTGATTGAACGATTCTAATCGATGCAATCAGAGTCGAATCAATAACCAGTCTGGCTGTGGCGACAGCGGATCGTGGACCTGTCTCGCGGAGCAACTCCTATGTAGATTTAGTTGATGTATAGCCCGGTGGCGGCGCTGTGTGCGTTCGCTCTTGACTGCGCAGTCTGTGCGACTAGGAGCGCAAGCAACTTTGTTGGCATTTAATACCTTTTGTACGGATATACTGTGAATGTAACGTTCATACTTCCGCACAGAGTATTCCCTGTGGTGAACCCGGAACAAGATCTCTCAGCGGTAGGATGTACAGTGCAATATACTATGTGATTGAATGCAATATCTGAATATATAAATTCGTTCTCGTGCCACGTCCAAGTTCCGTGCGACCCGTCTTTCAGGTGCACAACGCCGTAAGGTGTTGGACAGTGCCGGCGTCGCGAAAAGCTACCGCATGTTGTACACATGGTTATTGTATAGGTAAATTGAAACGCTCTTCCCTCTTCATGTGCGTACTGTTAAAACATTGCAAGCCACCAAGTTCTATGGTCAAATGATGTACTGGATGAGTATTATATTATATACATTGTACACTGTACAGGTGTCATAGCCGGTGCTTCAATCCAGCAACACTGGCACCACGAAGCAATGCTGATCACCACCAGGGACGTAGACAAGGGGGTGGCTACTGGGGCCCTGCGCCCCCCCCCCCCCCCCCCCGAGGAAAATATATTTACACTAGATAAAATGAGATTCTCTGACGACCCCCCCCCCCAAAAAAAAAAAAACATATGTCTGAGGAGCGAAATTTGTTTCTATCACCGACGTGCCCCCCACCCCACTCCTGAGACAAATCCTGGCAACGTGCCTGATCACCACATACCGGGTCGAACCCCCCCCCCCCCCGCTTCCAGCTTCACTGGAGGCTGTCGTTGAAGCGGGAGTGCTCTGCCCAGCTGCTGTCGAGAGTCTCCTTCGACTCATCTGGGCCTGTAGCCCGATGGCCGTACGGCCCACTCGACCGGCGGGGATCGTCCTGGTGAACGATGCAGATGCCCCGCCGTTTCCGCATCGCCACGATCTTAGCCAGACTCGGGCGACCGTGCAGAAAGGTTTTTGGCACCTTGATGGGCGTCACGATGCAGGAGTCCGACACCCGTTCGAAGCACCGCACTGTTCTGAAACAACGATGTAAGCGAGGTATAATGCCTGGTGTAAATGTAATAATGGTAGGGCATCAAAACGTCCATTATGTCCTTTGGTTGTACGACATTAAACAACAGAGAGACAGTCTGGAAGACAACCGGACAACCAAGGACCACAGCTAGTTACATGACATGAACAGCATTTTGAGATGTAATAGGCGAGCTCAATCCCTCGTGCATTGCTGACCATACCGGCGCTTTGCAATAGAGGAAAGATGACAGACAGAGACAATTTATAAAAAGGTTAGCGGTATGTCCTCACTTCACAATGCCGTCGTCATTCCGCGCATAGTCCGGCCCATATGAGCCGAGAAGTCGATCACGGCGACCTGCTTGCGGAGGCTGAACGTTGGCGGCCTGCAGACAAGAAAAGAGAAACAATTACCTTAAAAAAAACAATATGGCGACATAGAACACAACAATGACTGAGTATGAACAACGTGATGACGTGAACAACAACGTGAACGACAAATGATGACGTCAACACAAATAATATTGCTAACGTAATAGCACAAGCACAAAAAAAAACATTTTGAAACAGCGTCATTTGGAGTCACTTACTGGCCTCACTGTCATTTGTCATTTGGTGTCACTGGCCAGAGGGGCGCCGTCATTACAGTGTCTTAGGTTTATTATCACATAGCCCATGATTCGGAGCCAATTAGGTACACAATACTGAGTAAATGTGACTGGCCGTCACTGGCCAGATGGGCGCCGTTATTAGACGGAGGGGCGCAGTCACTGGGCGGAGGGGCGCAGTCACTGGCCGGAGGGGCGCCGTCATTAGCAGGAGGGGCACCGTCACTGGCCATAAGGCGCCGTCACTGGCCAGAGGGGCGCCGTCACTAACCAGAGGGGCGCCGTCATTAGCAGTAGGAGCGCCAACACTAGCCAGAGGGGCGCCAACACTAGCCAGAGGGGCGCCAACACTAGCCAGAGGGGCGCCGTCACCGGCCAGAGGGGCGCCGTCACCGGCCATTGGGGCGCCGTCACTGGCCAGAGGGGCGCCGTCACTGGCTATAGGGGTGATGTCATTAGCAGGAGGGGCGCCGATATTAGCCAGAGGGGCGCCGTCACTGGCCAGAGGGGCGCCGTCACTGACCAGAGGGGCGCCGTCACTGGCCAGAGGAGCGTCGTCACTGGTCAGAGGGGCGCCGTCACTGGCCAGAGGGGCCTAAAAACAGACGAAATCTCATGAGTTTTGGAAATCTGTCGGACGGCCCCTCAAACCAACGTTTTGGGCCGGTCTGCATCCGCCAGAAGGCCCGCGTCCTTACTTGGAACCCTTACTTAGTAAAATGGCAATGTTAACCTGCCAATGACTGGGGGGGGGGGGGGGGGGAAATATCTCCCCCCCCCCGAAATTTTCGCAATAGCTCAAAAACCAATAGCGGTATCAACGTTAAACTTTGGGTACCTTCTCCTACACAAATTTTACGTCTTCTGTGCATAAATGAAGAAATTTTGTCGATAACAAAATCGAGATATCACGAATTTAGTGACGTTACTACACACGAGTTTGGCGAATAAAAAAAAACCAGCTAAACTTTAACCCGCGCACTGCAGGGGGTTGATTCCCCCCCCTCAGGTTTTTCAAAGATAGCGAAAAAACGGCGGCGCGCAGCGCCGCCGGGTTTTGATACACCTGTTAGGACATCAATTGCGCACACTTTGAGAAGAAAAAATATGCTCGGGTCATCTCAGGTCAGGTCACCAGACCAGATCAAGTGACCCCACCACCAAACATGTTTGCAGTTGTGCCAAAGCCAGAGTTTTTCACCGATCAGGTTGAAACTTACAGGATGTCATGAGGGCATCAGTACTTACAATTCGTATAACTCGGAATTTTGATATCGGTGACCTAAGGTCAGGTCAATTTCGTAACCTCCCCATAATAAGTCAATGGGGAAATATACAAATGCTTCCTATTTCAAGGATATGCATGGTACTAGTCCAATTACTTCTGGATCATGTTATTATAGACTATTCTTGATGATCCAAGTGTAAGTTTTGTTCAGTGACCCCTATTGGGTCATTTGAGGTCATGCGAGGTCACCATCACTTTTTTTCCAATAACTCTCGACATAATGAAGATAGAGAAGTAAAACAGACATCAATGTGTTTGTCTCGTCGAGACACGTCTTCCCATATGCAACATGCCCTACTTGGGTCACCACTTGACCTTGACCTTAGGTCAAATTGTTAAGTTGACTTAACAAGGTCACCATATATACAGGGGCGCAGCCAGGGGGGGGGGACAAGGGGGGCAATTGCCCCCCCCCCCCATTACGGGTCACAGGGGGCCCCGCCGAGATTGGCCCAGATACCATTTGCATTAGCTAAATGGCTTTCAAAAAGTCACAGAGGAGCCCTCAAACCAGACAAGGGTCACTCTGGTGCATGTCAAGGGCCCTCAGAGACACTGAAGGGCTTTCGAAGCCGGCCCAGGGGGCCTCTTGGGCATGTCCAGGGGCCCATTGAGCCCACCGAGGGGCCCACAAAACTGTCCAGAGGCCTCTCCAGCATGTCCAGGGGCCCATTGAGCCCACTCAAGGGTGCAAAAACATGCCCAGGGACCTTTCAAGCATGCCCTAGGGCCCATTGAGCCCACTCAGGGGCCCCAAAAACCTGCCCAGGGGCCTCTAGAGCATGTCCACTTGCCCAGGGGCCAATTGAGCCCACCCACGGCCCAACAAACCTGCCCAGTGGCCTCTCGAGCATGTCCAGGGGCCCATTGAGTATGTTCAGGGGCCTCTCGAGCCTGGCCAGGGGCCCATTATAGTCTGTTTTGGGGTCTCTTGAACCTGCCCAGGGGCCCATCAAAGTTTTCCCAGAGGACCATCGAGTCTGTTCAGGGGCCTCTCGAACCTGCCCAGGGGCCATTAGAGCCTGCCCAGAGGCCTCCCGAGCTTGTCCAGGGGCCCATTGAGTCTGTTCAGGGGCCTCTCGAACCTGTCCAGGGGCCTCTCGAACCTGTCCAGGGGCCTCTCGAACCTGTCCAGGGGCCTCTCGAACCTGTCCAGGGGCCTCTCGAACCTGTCCAGGGGCCTCTCGAACTTGCCCAGGGGCCCATTGAGTCTGTTCAAGGGCCTCTTGAACCTGCCTAGGGGTCATTAGTCTGTGCAAGGGCCTCTCGAGCTTTCCCATTGGTCCATTGATCCTGTTCAGGGGCCTCTCGAACCTGCACAGGGGCTATTAGAGTCTGCTTAGGGGCCTCTCGGCTTGCCAAGGGGCCATTGAGTCTGTTCAGGGTCCTCTCAAGCTTATCCGGAGGTCCATTGAGTCTGTGAACGGGGCCCTCGAGCCTGCCCAGGGGTTTCTAGCCGTCGCCTGCAGCGCCTGCTATAGCTGGAGCGCCTGCTAGCCGTGGTCGGCGCGGTTATAATGAGCGGTAATGTGCTGTGCTCTGACCCACCTGGTGCAATGTTTTCTTGGGTTTCAAAATGGTTATTTGATAAGTCTGATGCGTTTTTGAATTCGTGGGGGGGGGGGGGGGTGATGGTAGTACAAAACAATTTAACAATTTTCCTCTCAGAAGTGTGTGCTGCAATATTTGTCAGCCAGGGGCGTCGCCGACGGGAGGGTCGGGGGAGGTCTGGGCAAACTCCCCCCACTTTTAGAAAGCGGTGGAGGGTCGACCCCTCCCCACACACACACACTTTTTGAGGGAAAAAATAAAAATGTATCGTAAAAATTGTATTTGCAGTGCAGTAAAAATCCAGCTAGGCATGACACAAGTTTCGCAATTGCTTATACAAATTTGGAAAATGGGGAAAATAATTGCATTAAGTGTCTGGCAGAGGCTCTCCTTGGCGGTAATTGCTGGCCCCAGGGCCCATTCCCTTCATAAAATATTCACTTCTAAGTTTCAAGCAGGCTACATTTTTAGCTAGTTTGCCGAGTTCCGAAAAAGGCGACGCGAACGAAAAGACGAGGAGATCGGCACCCGGAAGCTGCTCCAGCGGTGCACAATTTGCTGGACCGAAGGGCTAATAGTCGAAACAGGTCAGGACCATCTCCCCAAGCCATCTCACCTCACGATCTGGTTCCAATATTAACATTTCGTTTTCCAGGACCTAAAATTCACATTTTCACGCCGCTTCGCGGCGTCACATCGGTAGTCATCGTCATAACGAAGCCATAGTCATCGTCATCGGTTCGTCGTAACGCTGAATTGCATGAATATAATGTTTAGCTTATTATCCTCTACAAAGCACACCGCCTATATTTCTGGGTTTTATCAGGCAAAACCGTAAAAATTTCGCGCCACTTCGCGGCGCTAACTAGCAAGTGCATACCTACCTACTATAACATGAAAATCCACATTAAAAATGCTGCAAAGGCACGTACCAAAATGGGGGTACATTTTTTCGTCATTTCAGCCGCCCCCAACTCAAAAGCCGACCCCCACCTGTTGTCATGGCTAAGATATGTTTTCTCTCCAGTACGTAACAATACAAATTAGTAATGCGCTCAGTACAATGCCTACTGAGGGTCCTGGTCCCATCCAGCTCATCAAAAGTAGACGAGAAAAAAAACTAAAAAGCGGGCCTCACAAAATAAAGTGGCCGAAATCCGTAGAGTTTTTCATATCCAGGGGTATTTTTGGGGGGTGGGGGGGGGGGGGCCTCTCCCAAGTGCTTGCCCCCCCCCCCCCCCCTTTCTGAAGGTCTGGCTGCGCCCCTGCATATATATCATTCAAAGCGCCTTGACAAGATAAACACAATGGCGTAAACAGTTCTCCGTTAACTTGATTAAGTAAAAAGTGAATAGCAAAACACGATTTAGCCAAAAACGGCATTTTTTTACCTCTGGAGCCTCAAATATTGACCTGAGATCAAATATGAGGACACCTTAGCGATTACAAATTTCACTGACTGGCGTTTGCTTTTTTCCGTTTGTTTCTAACTATCATCGTTTGACGTTTCTGAGATATATGGGAATTTCTGGAGCGATGTTCTAAAACAGGAGAAAAAAACTGAAAAATTTGACCTTTGATGACCTCTGGTGACCTCAATTTTGACCTGACTTAAAAAACACTGAAATACTTTCGATAGAACATGTATGAAGCTATCAAATGCCTTTTTTCACTTCTCGCTACGTTGCGTAGTTTTCGAGATCTCAGGGGGGGGGGGGCGGAAATCAACCCCCCCTGCAGTTCGTGTTCGGCGCAAACCTGCAGTGCGCGGGTTAAGAGAGCATGTACATTCTATATTTTGAGCAAAATGCAATACAAAATGTCAGAAAATAGCAAATGGCAAGGGCTACAAAATTGACTTTCGGATTTGTGAAAACTTTGGTTTTTGACCCCGCCAAAAATAATTTAAGAGAAATCAATAAAAAACCATTTCTTCAGAAAAATCCCCTAAAAATAGAACATTGCGAATATATTAACAATTCACCGGATTTCGCATCTTTATACATAAAGAGGGGATTTAAAACAAGCTTTTCTTAGTAAAAGCTGCATATACTCTCTTTTGAAATAGGAAACGTGTCAATTTGTTGCCCTTTTCAGGCGGTTTGGGAGGCTTGGCCGCCTTGCCCCCTGTTGGATCCGCCAGCGGCCAAAAACATTGGGAGGGCCGAGCGGGTACCATTGGGGGAGGGGGCGAACTCAACATTAGGGGGGGGGGGCGAGGGCCACCCCAAAAGTATATAAATCTACACCTATGGAAGATATGTATGTGTTATACATATAAATATCAAACATTGGTTTGATCCATGCCCATGGGCATGGATCAAACCAAGGCTGCAGCCTTAAAGAATATTGTCTGTACTAATATAAAACATGATGGCTGTGTTAGAGTCCTTCACAGTAGATGTATCAATGTTTTAAAATACAAAATTTGTTGTAACAATATAAATATTTCAGCCAAAATAATGCATGATGGTTATATAGTTTCTCCACAAGGCTGTACTTCATCCCCTCCCTGGCTGTACACTTCAGTCAGGTTCTAACAGTGGACTTTCATGTTATCATAGTGTAGACAATATTGACACACTAAAACACTCCAAAGTATTGGCAGGAAAAGTAAGCTATTTTAATGTGACCGAAGATTTGATTTTCACCATGCACAGTGTGAACAGTACAGTATTTTGACACAACCAAACAATGAAACCTTACCTTCAGATTTGGATGAAATGTAGGAATATGGGAGAAGTATGAGGTTAGGACCATAGACGTACACAGGGGGGGGGGGGGGGCAAACAGGGCAATTCCCCCTGACGGTCCAACTAGAGGCCATCTTTTCAAACTCCGCAAGTCCTCGGCGACCACAAGGGTCAGACAATTCGCCTTCGCCACACATATTGTGAATGATTGGAATGGCCTCCCATCCAAAGTGGTCTGCGCTCCTTCGCTGAATGCCTTCCAAGGCTAGATTGGACGCCCATTGGGTTCACGTTAGGTTCAGCATACCAGTGACACTGACTGAGACATGCCAGGAATCATGAACTCGATGAGAGCGGGTACTACAGGCCTTGAGGCCTAAAAATCCTGATTACTGTAAGGTAAGGTAAAGTAAGGTAAGGTAAGGTAAGGTCTGTACTCTGCAGTGTGGCCAAATTCATTTCAAGTTAGGGGGAAGGAGGTAAAAAAAAGAGATAGAATGTAAGGTGTAAGATGACAAAAAACAACAATAAAATGAAGGGTGTAGGATGACAAAAACGATAGCAAGTAGGGTGTAGGATGACACAACAACAAAAACGATAGAAGGATGACAATTTTTGGAGGTGATTTATAAGACGATGTTACTGCTAAGTGGCAAATTTGCTAAATGATAACAAAATAAAGCAAACATAGAATGCTGAAACAAATGTTTCACCGATGCATATGTCTCATACGTTTCTATCTCCTTTCCAGATCATCCCCAATCCTCCTGAAGGACCGCAATGCTCTCTGAACAATTCTCCTGTTTCGGCAGCCGACGGGCGACGACAGCCGCATCTCGCACTAAAGAGACTAGAGTGGAAAACTCATGGTACCAGCCGATACTCAGTGACCGCCATCCGTCCTTCATCCGCCTTCACTCATCCATCAATAAATGTTTGTGTATAGAATGTCTTGTCTGCCATCTTAAAAGCACACGTGCTGTATATGCTTCTGAAGGTTCTGCGATTCCGATTGCATGCCACCAATGTCAGCATCATTGAAAATGTCTGAACGTGCAGATAGCTCGATGTTCCAATAGGATATAACCAATTATTTTACATTGTGTATGTTTGCACATCCAGACACCACCAGTCATGACACAGCTAAGACAACGGATTTAATTAAATCATTGATATATTTGTATTGGCGGGTTTTGTTTAACTCGTGTTCTCACTTCTCACCGGACGCGGGAAATCGCTTCCGTTGGTAAATAAATACATGACGTTTCCTAAGCTTGGCGTTTATATTCAATTTGCAACAAATGAACTTAATTTGATAATAGAAAGTTTGTATACTACCGGGTTCGCATAAACCGGTATAACGTGACATTTTCCCCGCTAAAATTATAAAAAGTCATCCCTCGTCCCAGAATCAGTCTCGCACCGCCCTGACAGAAAACGAAAAATGATGCCAGTAAGGCGCCGTAGTTGCCGATGAACGAGCGAGCGCGAACGAAATGTATGGTGAATTTCAACTCAATCGGACAAGTAGTTTCTGAGATACAAAAAAGGTGAGCACGTGTGCACGTGCAGAGGCACCCCACACCCGACTTGTGGGAAAGTGGCGGCTAAGAGGTCCCTAACTACACACCAAATTTTAACACAATCGGCTCAGCCGTTCCTGAGATATAGAATAGGGGTGTGCACGTGCGCACATGCAGAGCCAGCCCCCCCCCCCCCCCCGACTTGTGGGGAAAGTGGCGGCTGAGAGGTCCCTAATCACACACCAAATTTGCACACCATTGGCTCAGTCATTGCAGAGTTTTTGTGAGAAACCACTTTTCAACACGCGCCACGCGCAGTGGTAATCACCCACATGAATCGGCACTGGTGTCAAACAGGGTAGGTTGGATGGGGCTGCTCAGCAAAGAAGTCCGCTTGTCAATCGGACGTGTGGTTGCAGAGATATGAACTTCTCAAAAGCGTCACCACGGGTCGGGTCGCTCAAATTCAGATTTGTCCCATATACCACGGAAGGAAGAGCTTTGGAACTCAACCTCAAATAAGAATGTGTATCAAAACTACTGAATTGGATACAAATTCTACCTGAAGAAGGCGATATGCTTTGAAAACCTGATGAAAGTTGTAATGGAACTGAATGATATAAAAATGTATAAATTTAGTCAAGTTGTGCAGGCCAGGAATTGCTTGATTCCTGGCGTCCGGCAGAATTTAGAAGTGAAAGTTGTACGTACCCGACATACCTGAACACCGTCCGCCCCGCCCTCTGACGTCACCTGGCCTTGAGTACGGCCGCTGCCACCGGCCATCCCAGTCAGGGGCAAATAGCGAGCGCCGAAGCGACTCGAACCCGGGCTGCCACACCGGGTGAGGTCAGAAGTCCGGCGCTCTCCCAACCAGTGTTGGATTTTTGCTTCATGACCTGGCCCGGAGAGCAAAAATCCATAGGTGGAGAGTAAAATTGTATTGCTTGAAAATTAACATTATTAAGATTATTAATTAGATTTAATTTATTTCATCTCACCCCCAACGGGTTTTTCGCCCATTTACAGGAGGTGTTCCTTCTGCTCCTCTCTTTGGGATTAGGTTTACGAGGCCTTTTCCAAGTGCCACACCGGGTCGGACGAGACACCAAGGCGGGTGACTAGGTGGGAGTCGAACCCACAGTTGGTGCGGTCTCTGCACCAAAGTCTAGTGTCCACTGGACCACCCTGGCCAGATTATTAGATTATTTAGAAAATTCCTGATTTGTAATATATATTAAATTGTTATGAGGAAAATTGATTTTTATTTTAACTGCAATGTCAGTAAGATCAGGTGAAAAGACAGCAAATTTCCAGAAAAAAATTAAGATCAAAATTATTTGGACCTCAAAAGTCCAGAAAATGGCCAAAATTCCAACGCTGCTCCCAACTGAGCTACAGGGGCGGACAATTCACTTGGTCAGCATGCCATATAAGCAGGAGGCTAGAGGGTATAGGTTTCTTAGGTTAGTACCTAACTATGGGGACTTTGATGGACTCTGTGGGTGTTCCTCCACTCCATTTTTTCCAGTGTCTCATTTTATTTGCAGGTAGATCAAGTCACTTGTGATAGGGCACTATCTACAGCTATTTTTAGATTATCAATGATCATGTTCCACCCAATTCTCAGGATATTGCAGTCTGCAGAACAGGTAAAACAAATTAAGATTATCTTGAAAGGGGTGAGCGTGGGTGTGAGCAGGTGTTATTCCTCAGTAAATATTTTTGATGCAGGTAACTTTAAGCTAATCCTCATTACATTTTCCATAATTTAGACGTTTCTCTGATCACTTATGTCTGCATCCAATACACACCCAATCAATAACTTTGTACACTACACTTCCTATTTTGCACGGATTTTGTGACACCAAATCCATGCAAAATAGGAAGGTCTCTGGTCTAGTCAAAAGAAGATCTAGTAAATAATGCAGTTTGGTGTGAAGTTATACATGACATAGAATTGAGAATTTATCACCACCAAAGTCAAGTAGGTACCTCATAAAATATAATGCAGAAGAATATTACCGATAAGCTGAGTAACATGAAACCTTAACCTATATGTAATATTAATGACACAAACAATTTGAATGTCATAGTTCTGTAAAAATGTCATATCATTAGGAAAAATAAAACAACCTAGCTGTTGTTAATGCCCTGCCCCCATGTGTAGGTATTCATATCAGTATTGGGATAACCGTCCACATATCACCTTAGGACCAAAGGGTGGATTGTATCGTCTATAAACAATGATTGTTGTGTACCAAAAGTCAAAAGGGAACATCCCAAAGGTTGATGGGGACAATTGCGCCCTACGGTCCTACAAGTATTTATTTGGTAGGGGGACATTTGCATTCACATCATGGTCCATAAGTGGTAGGCCTAATAGTTTAATAAGGAAAAGTTAAGGGGATATTTCAATTTTCCCTCTGTATCAGTATCACCCCCACAGGCACACCCCTTACACACACACACAGGATAGTCCATGGCTGGTAGGTGTTAGATAGATAGATATACTTTGATTCTGGACATTATGGTCCATTTCCACAGGGTATCATTCATTCATACAACACATCAGTCCTACCTCATAACACAACAGACAATAATACCACCTTAAGTTAAGACCACCTTAATAAAAATATACCATAACATTAATAAACCAATTGTAGGACAAATTAAAATATTATTACTTTTAACTCGCCAAAACCTACTGTCACCACCAAGACTAATATCTGCTTTGATATAGAATTCGTTGAGTTGTGAACAAATTAGGCCTATTTCCCGCCATTATTGAAGAGCATCTGCATACGTATGTTATGACGTCACGCGTCATCTGAAAATTTTGGTCAGCACCGCAGGATTTTCATCAAATACTGGTCTATAAGATACTTCATTTTCATGCTTTATCGATATCAAAATTACATAAAAGTGATACCAGTGTGCAGAGAATTGCTTACGCATTTCTGGACTAGTATTTTATTGAAATCCGTTGCTTGTTCTCTCCATAATCGTGCAATAGATTTAGGGGTGTTTAGGGGGGCACGAGCGCCTCGGGAGGCGGAAGGATGCCGAAATTCGCCGATGTATTTTTTTAAATTATATTTTGTGGCTTTGTCATGTTTCGGTATTTTACCTCATTAAATGATCATTTCTCTTCAAGGATATTTATTTTGTGTGACTTGTAAGTGTTTAGTTATTTATAATTTAGAGTTTTAGTTTGGTGTCTTTTCCCCAGTTCTAGCGATGATAAAATACAAAAATAACCTCATAATAGTTGATGAAAATATAACGAAAATACAGCATTGCTTGCATAATATTAGTAATTTACGAAATCCTTAGTCTTTTAGGATTATATTGCCAGTTACGTTTAATCAATTTTTGAAACACATAGCCTGCAATTGCCACCGATAGTTAGAGGGACTTAGGGGAAATTTCGTCATCCCTCTCATTTAATTTTGGCATCGCAATAGGGTTGGGAACTCAATTTTGGGAGTCGATGCTAAAATGTTACCCATATTTTAACACAATTTATGGTACTGAAAACTGACCTCAGAAATGAATACTTCAAAAGGAAAAATGAAAAAGGAATCGCGATTTTATTTTACAACATTCTTGAAAAAAAGACACTCTTGATAGTGTGACGTCACATTTCACCTTTATCTGTCGACAACTACGGCGCACCCGGCGCACCAGGCAAAACGTAAATAATACGTGTAATACATAGGCAAGACCGAGGCGAGGCAGGCAGATATATCAAAATGGATACAAATCAGTCCTATTATGCTGATTTAAAGAAAAGGGTACAGGGAAAGGTGTACAAATCCTGCTTTGTGCCAGCCTGTCAAAGCAGCACCATGAAAACTCGCAAAAAGACCTTCGTCTCTGTCCCAACTGACCTAGGTCTGAGAAGACAGTGGGCTGCAATGGCAAGAAGAGTGGATGCAAAGACTTTGAAATCATCTAGTCAGTGGTATTGCTGCGAGGATCATTTTGAGGTGAGATATTTTGTGTTAGATTTGAGGGCTGGGTGATAACATGTTTTGAGGCACTAAACTTGTATTTGTAGATGTAGGTCTTGTAGAGGCTGCTTGAGAGATTATGTGAAGCCATATCTTCATGAGCGCATGATCTGATGCTAGTCACAATTTGTAACTGTGTGTCTGTGCCTGTTCTCTCCATCCTTGCTTATGTCAACTCATACTGATGAGCGGCCCAGTATTTGTCCAATTTGTTCAACTGGTTGGTACCCTTTTCCGAAATCAAGCTCACAACTAGGAATCACTTCAAAGTTTGTTTGAACCTACCTGGAGGCTACACAATTTTCTGGTAACTAGAAGATAGCAATGTCAGTCAGACTCAGGCATATATGCACAAACAAAGTTATGTATAGCATACATGTGAAGTATATAAAAGTGCTGCTCTGACCATGGCTCGTGACTACTACTTTCGGCTTCTGACCGTGCAAACTCTCCTTTTTCACAATATTTTATAAACCCAATATCTAATTTAGTTTTCACTTTTTAGGTTTTCATTTATACTATTGTTTTTGTTTTCTGCCTTGCTAGTCACTGACTAGCAAGGCAGAAAAGGTGTCACTTTCTTGCATTGATTGTATCAAACCTCTACCATGCAAGTGCTGCATATCCTGCAGACATTCACACATACTCAGTGTCTGCTGCCTGCATGCCTGAACATATCCACAGGGAATGCACACTTTTCAGCATTCTCTTGCTCTGAGCATGCTGAGAACACCTTCGATTTTGGCTTAAACTTGCAATGTCAGGTGTCAGCCAATCACAGGTTGAACTCAAGTCATGTTAGAGCTTTTTAGCACCCTACTCAATAGTTTTGCTTCTCCATATATGCTGTAATTATGTGTTGAATGCCTAACATTGGCTTTATCTTAGGCTACAGTAGTTATTTGTGAAATGAATACATTGGTTCTGATTGTAACATGTGTCCTTTGTCCGTTTCAGCCAGAGAATGACTTTAACAACTACAGACACTACATGTTGATGGGACCATCCATCAAACTGACTGCCAAGAAAGGTGTGCTTCCACACAAGTTTGAATGCCAAAAAGACAGGCCACATCTCAAGCCACGTCCCTCATCCATGAGGAGGCTACAGAGGGCTACCATCCATGGCCTCACACAGACACACACAGATGACAAGGTAAGAGTATATTGATGCCTAACAATGCCAAGTCACAGCTTGAAATTACGAATGAGTGACTTTTGGTGCAAGGAATCACATGATAACTGGATTCTTGCCAGCGATAAGTCATTGATGAGTAATAATGTTCTATTTTTTGTTTAATGTTAAACATGTGTTACTGAAATGTTCATGAACCGACCCGCCATAATTTGTCTGTGATATTGCAAGATGCTCTTGTTGTAGCGTCCTACTTGATGGGCACATAATTGGATAGGCATGTATTAATTATTTGCATCTTTTTCACAGATGGAAGATGTGTCTATCGTGGCTGATCGTGCTGCTGACGCCGCTGGTAGCGTGGCTGGTCGTGCTGCTGACGCCGCTGGTGGCGTGGCTGGTCGTGCTGGCGTCGCCGCTGGTGGCGTGGCTGATCGTGCTGCTGACGCCGCTGGTAGCGTGGCTGGTCGTGCTGGCGTCGCTGCTGGTCGCGCTGCCGGAGCCACGGGCGCTGTGGCTGGTCGTGGTGGCACCGCCGCTGGTGGCGTGGCTGGTGGCGCTGCCGGAGCCACGGGCGCTGTGACTGGTCGTGATGGCACCGCCGCTGGTCGCGCTGCCGGAGCCACGGGCGCTGTGGCTGGTCGTGATGGCACCGCCGCTGGTGGCGTGGCTGGTCGCGCTGCCGGAGCCACGGGCGCTGTGGCTGGTCGTGCTGGCACCGTCGCTGGCGGCGTGGCTGGTGGCGCTGCCGGAGCCACGGGCGCTGTGGCGGGTCGTGATGGCACCTCCGCTGGTGGCGTGGCTGGTGGCGCTGCTGGAGCCACGGGCGCTGTGGCTGGTAGTGATGGAACCGCAGCTGGCGTGTATGTCAATGCCGTCTCCGACTACGAGCCATCTGACAACTCCAGCTCTGAGGATAGTGGTGAGGACCATAACGGCGTGCCATACAGTGAGGAAAATGAGATGACCTCCGACGACAGCTCGAAGGGTGAGGTCGGGCTGGATGACATCTCCCTTAGGAGAATAAGGCTGCTGTGCCTCAAAGATCCCAAGCGGTATATCGGCGTTCCACCTGATGCCATGTTCATCATCCGCGTTATTGCCAGAACAAAAATTGCCCCATCATGGAGCCCAACATCGCGCCTCGAGCCGCTGGACGTGTGCCTGCTGGTATTAATGAAAATCAAGCTGCATCGATCATTCGCATTTATAGCGGATGACTTTGGCATTTCCAGGTCATATGCCGGCCGTTTGTTCGCGCGCTATGTTGAGGTCCTCGCTTCGGCACTCTCAGTTTATCGCGTGGCCGTCGGATGAGATGACCCTCCAGAAGCAGCTGCCGCTCGCCTTCAAGGCACGGTTCCGCTCTGTGGTGGCCATTGTTGATTGTTTAGAAATTGAAATAGAAAAACCTAGTGCCGCACTGAAGCAAGCAAGATCTTGGTCCCAGTATAAGGGGGGTAACACGCTGAAATATTTGGTATCTATCACGCCTAACGGAATGGTTAATTTTGTATCCCTTGGCTTTGGGGGGCGTGTTAGTGACATGCATGTCATCCGTCGGTGCGGTTTTCTAAACCATTTAAAGCCGGGCGCCTCTGTCATGGCCGATCGAGGCTTCAAAGGTATAGAAAGCCTGCTGAGTGAGACCGGCTGCACCCTGATACGACCTAAAAGCGTCCAGGCGGGCGTTGTTCACGAGGCTAGCGAAGTTAAATTTAGCAAGCAGGTCGCCAGTCTGCGCATTCACGTGGAGCGCGCCATCCGCCGAGTGCGTGAGTTCGAGATGCTACGCCCACATGCGTGCATCAACAGTCGGCTGGTTCCGCTCACGGACGCCTGCATGACCATTGCCTGTGGTCTTGTCAACCTGCAGTCACGGCTGACCAAGATGTGAGGTTTTAAGGTATACCCAGGTGGCGCTGCGCCTGCGAGATACCGATTTCTACATTTGGCTCAGTTCGACGTGTGCATTGCGTTCGTACATTGTTGACGTGAACGTGTGTACATGACTGTCATTCCCACTCAGATGCCCGAGGAAATACACTGTTTATTTTGTTGTTATCGTTTTGTAAAGGAAGAAGACAAAATCGTTCCAATGCTGTATTGTGTTTACACAAGCAAGAAATAAATGGTAAGAAACGAATGCTACTATAGTCAAATATTTCAACTGGACAGTTGGGCGAAACAGCGACCAAACATTATGCACGGTTAATAGACAAACAGGACACATAAATCAAAAATTGTCTCTAGCATTCATGAAGCGCTGGTGGAATGGAACCATGACTCTGCTATTAATCGAACGGACAAAACGCACTATACAAACACAAAGTTACACAGCTTTGCATTGACCACGTTTCTAGTACCTAACCACAGCGTGAAACAACATCACTGTCCTCAGCCCACCCTCTCCTCGCCGGAGCACGCCTGCCCACTACACCAGCATTGGCAGGATGGCGCGGTGCCAGAAGGCCTCTGCCTGTGCCATGATTGGCTCGACGAAAGTCAGGTCCAGATCATCTTTTATCACTGTGACTGTCTGGTTAGTCTCAAAGTTCGGGTCCGCCACACACAGAATGCCTGTCTGTGCTCCGGTGGCCAGCATCTGCAGCTGCATCTGTGCCCGCACCTTCGCCGACATAGCCCCATTGGCATCCATGTACTTGGTGACAGTTTTGATTGCCGAAGGGCACTTCACCTCCACGGTGCACCGTTTCCCATCCAGCTGGCACAAGCCGTCGGGGCTGGCTGCGAAGGCGGGCCGCTCTGTGAGGAGGTGAAGCCCGGTGGCGGCGATGTCCACCCCGAGCGCGGCCTGCACTTCGCTGATAACCAGCGGCTCCAGCTGGACACCGCGTTTGGTGGCTGCTGTACCCTTAAACTTCGTGCATCCCAGGATGGTCTCCGTCAGTGAGCCAGCGACCGTTTTGCAGCGACTGACTTCGTATAGCTTGGACGCCGTCACACGCCCGAACCGCAGGTGATGCCATAAACGCGACTCATTTTGACTCATGGTTGCTGAACAGACAGCCGATACCAGTGCGGGGTCGAGTTTGCCCCTGAGAAATGCCCTCGTTATCGCTAGGTTGTCACTGGGGCAACCTTTGCAGAGCACGTCCATGGTTGCATCCAGCGGATCCACAGTAACCAGACTCCAACCACTTACCATCTCAAAAAACACCCCGGTAGGCTTATGGCCACCATCAATCATTTCCTTCTTGACGAGGTCCAGGAAATCATCAGGCTCGTTGGATACGGCCATCCGACGTTTCCGGCCGCCCATGTCTCTTGCCTTCATTGGACTCATGTTGCCGATGTTGGCCAAGCGGGGCTTGGTCCAGTAGCACTGGACTTCAGTCACAGCTTTCTCGGAGCTGCGCCTGTGCAGCCAGAACAGGAATGCTGTAACGTGTTTGCATCCACCGTGACGCGCCTGGCAGCCGTGACAGCTGGCCTCTTCTATTCCACCAGCCACGGTGTTGATGGAGACGGTGACGCCATACGGGGTGGTGTTGACACGGTGCTCCTGCGTCACTTTGCCCTTGACGATGATCATGCCCGGCTGAGAGTGAACCTGCACGTAGCCGATGGCTTCGTCTCCATACTCCTCACGCGCGGATCTGAGAAAGAAGAAGCCTTTCAACATTGTGCGAAGTCATTGTGTCACATACAATGGAAGACAGAGCATCAGATACGAGCATGAACAAATGCTTTAGAATCACTGACCAAACCTAAGCACTGTTCTTCAAACCTTAACAATGATATGAGTGAAAACAAGAGGTGCAGAAAATCTGAAATATTTTGTAACAACCTCAATCACGGCCACAGTATGAGCTAGCAGGTCACAGCGTTAGTCACAGCGCTACAATGCTAACCCTATGGCGCTGGCCTAGCCGGTCACAGCTTCAGAGTCACTGCTGTTACCAGGTGTGGTCACAGGCCAGCACAGCATAATTTGTTTATACACCCCTATTGAAATCACAGCCTGTGGTTATTAGCATTCTTTTTGAAGGTGTTGAAGAAACAATTCATTTCTTAAGGAATATGGCTTAGTAAGAAAAGGAAATTGATTACTGAACAGTACTGCTGGGAAAGAAAGCATGCTATCAACATGCATGAACACAATTTGAATAAACAATCTCACCAGCTACCAGGGCTATATAGAGAAAGGCCTCTCTGTGAGCCATTCATGTGACATGGCAGTGCAATAATTGAACCTTGGTCCCCCTGACCCATCTGAACCTGGGCTGCAGTTTAATATACTAGACACTCAGCCACCATAGCTTTGTACAATTTGTATCAGACCAAAGATAAATGCTAAAGTGCTTATACACCATGATTGTATATTAACTTTCTTGCTAAGTTTAGTAAGGTCAAGCTCACAGGCACAATCAGCAAATTTGAAGATAACGGACCAGGTGACCAAATCACTGACTTCACCTATACAAACCAAGATAACAATGCCTGATGTAGGTAACCTAACCACAAAAAGTGTGAAGACAACCATGAGTGAACAATCATTTTAAAAGTTGGTGTGGCCATGGGCTCTGCTACAGGGGGAAGGGGGGATGTCTCCCTCAACTTTGGGATTTGTAACATTACGCCTATCAGTGTTGCATGGAAAGAATTGACTTCAGAAGGCCTCCGTCACCCCCAACTTTCGGAGTGTGGCGGAGCCCTTGGGCAGTGTTGGAATTTTCATTTCAGGTCCTCGTCCGGGAGAACACAATTTTTGGAGGTGGAGAACAGAGAACTTTGCAAATACTTCACTATAGACACAGTGGAGTATTTGCAAAGTCAAATTTAGTTAAATATGTGCAATTGTCATTGGAATTGCAGGCAACAATGCATGGACAAAATCAAGAAGAACAAAATCTTCTGGACCCCAAAAGACCAAAAAACATCTGATTTTCCAACACTGCCGGGCATTGGGTGTGGACCAAAGGATGTTCTAGTGCTATTTCTGTTATTTTATCATAGTCTGACTAGATGTTCCAATACATTTACATTACCAAAAATGTAATGTTGATGTGGCGATGCCACACCAACTTGGAAGTTGGTGTAGCATTCCCCACACCTGCCATACTTTATCCACCCATGAATACAATTTGATCGCTGATCCATTTTGGAGCATAATGAACCACAGTAGTATCACCCTAGGTTGCAACCATAATAAATAACAAACTTACCTTTCAAGTTTCTTGTTTTTCAGTTCAGCAGACACATGCTTTTCTGAATTTTGTATGTAAGCTACTATCAATGTCACTGTCACATTAGGTAGATTTTGAGGTGTGGCTTTGACAAAGCCTGGCTCTAAACCACGGGGCATAATTAAAACTTGAAATGCTTCTAAACTCAAGGAACGGAATTATTCAATCAGTAAACTATTATCCTCAAATCTTCCAATTCATCTAAGCAGTGTAGAATCGCATAGAAATACAGTACATCTGCGTGCATCTTATAAGTCTTTCCTGCGTCAAATATGCTGACATTCACCTACCGAAGCTCGACGTCACGGTTCGACCGGCCAATCAGAATGAGCCATATTTTCGCTATGAATAATTCATTTTCAGACTAACTAAGCATTTTTAAGCAAAATTGTTAAAAATTAAATACCAAAAAAATAACTTCTTTTGTTGTATACCAAGATATCAACAGCTTCATCGTAGGTCCCAACCCTATTACAGCATCGCTGGTGGCCATCGCTTACGTCATTTGGCGAAACAGCCTGTTGCGGTGAGACGCAATTTTGTGGGCATATGACTGGTAGGTATCATATGCTTTGACGTTGACCTTGGATAGAGGGCCTCTGCTGTTGGTGGTGTTGATGTGAGGATTGCATTGAAGGTCACTGGACACGGGAAGTTGAAGTAGGTGTATTCTGTAGACTGTACCATACATAAAGGGGTGGTAGCATAAAAGCCAGGCGAGGTAAATACTATTATGGTCTCCTGTATGCTAAGATGACCGTCATTAGACAGGATTTGCAACTGCATTTTTGACATGATATTTGCCATTTGTTTATTGCAAAACTTTGCCTTCTACTGGTATTATGTCTCAGATTTGGATTGTAGTGGAATGGAATGGTAATAGTATTTTATTATGGATACCACCAGTTGTGTTGGTGGTAACTGGTAGGAACTGTTCCCATTATGTTTCATTGTTCCCATTACCCTATTAGCAATGTTTGTATACATACAACACAATTAAATCAAAATAATATATTTCAATCATGGATCTCAATCTGTGCATGCTGCACACGCGTTAACATGCAGTGTACTCAGGCAGTTATCACTTCTCCATGTAGGTCCATGGGTACATAATATTTAAAAGCAAGCAGGAATACCATGGCACAAGCACATATATCATCTTCCAATTCTTCCAGCTTCCGTCTAAATTTCATGACTTCCTAAATAATACAGATGATGCTATTTAGGTTGATGGATGAGCTGTGTTGCTTCATGCCCAGGATACAGCTTGCTCCAGATGAAGGGTTGAAAATACAACATTGCTCATAACTATTGGCATTTAGATGCTTGTTTCTTATTGTGGTGACCAGCAATTAGCAACAAAAATCCTGTGAGGATGCCACAATTGTGATTTAATTGTGAATTAGGGATGCCAAAATTACTCTGGTTAGGTGCCATTTTCCCCGTAAAATTGTGAATTTGGCCACACTGGTACTCTGTATGTGCCCCTTTGATCAATATATATATTTTTTAAATGGTGAAAATATGCCCTTTTTTAAATATAGCTGGCCAAAACCTGAGTTTTTTTTGGTGAGGGTACTTTATGCCCCCCCCCCCTCCCCCCCCCCCCCCCCTGGTCGGGGCTGGCTGTGCTATTAGTGCTATTTCTGTTATTTTATCATAGTCTGACTAGATGTTCCAATACATTTACATTACCAAAAATGTAATGTTGATGTGGCGATGCCACACCAACTTGGAAGTTGGTGTAGCATTCCCCACACCTGCCATACTTTATCCACCCATGAATACAATTTGATCGCTGATCCATTTTGGAGCATAATGAACCACAGTAGTATCACCCTAGGTTGCAACCATAATAAATAACAAACTTACCTTTCAAGTTTCTTGTTTTTCAGTTCAGCAGACACATGCTTTTCTGAATTTTGTATGTAAGCTACTATCAATGTCACTGTCACATTAGGTAGATTTTGAGGTGTGGCTTTGACAAAGCCTGGCTCTAAACCACGGGGCATAATTAAAACTTGAAATGCTTCTAAACTCAAGGAACGGAATTATTCAATCAGTAAACTATTATCCTCAAATCTTCCAATTCATGAAATACCTGCCCCCCATGAAATACCTGGTCTGTGTAAAAATCAGATTCATGATCAATGATGTATAAGGTCAACAAGATGAACCCCGCTTTAGACAAGCTAAGTAGCTGTTGGATAGCTCTGTTGTTTTGTGTATTTTTTGAGGAACCACATTATATCTAGATATAAGGATTAGATATTTAGTTTTGTGGATCGTTTAGGTATTATTTTTAAGCATTCATAGTTAGCTGTTGCCTCTTACTTGCTTTTTAAAGGACTTTTCATTCTAGCTTGTGTGCGCCAAAATTGTCTTAGTCTTATTTTTGTGTTATTAGTTGCAGGGTTGGATAAGTAGATATATTTTAGAAAATTAGGGATAATTAAGGTGTATTTAGTATTCAGTTTATTTAAGGATTAGATATTTAGTCTAGTATTAGGTGCACTCATAGCTGATTTGTGTCACTAGCTTTACTTAGATCTAGTTAAGGTTTAGAAGAAGAAAAAACAAACAAAAAAAGAAAAAAAAGTTAAGTTAAGTTAGTAAAGTATTGAAAAGTGCATAGTCCCTAAGCTATATACCTAAGTTACTAGTGTATTCAAATGAGCATGACTAGGATGCAGGCGAAGGTAGCAGAGCTAGAGGCCCTCCAGGCTAGGGTAGCAGAGCTTGAGGCGCAGTTAAGTAAGTGTAGGTGTAGAGATGAGCCGCAGGAGGGTGTAGCTCCTGACCAAGGAACGTATGCGCAGATCGTGGTTAGGGGGTCAGAAAAGGAGCCTACAGGATCAGGGACCAGTGGTAGTTCTGATAGGGGCATAAGGGAGGAGGATAAGGCAAAGGTGGATAGTGCGGCTGGGGTTTGGAAGTGTGTTGGAGGGTCACGTTTCTGGAGACTCAACATTGTGGAAAGTAATTCTAGGGCCACAGACAGTAAGGATGAGGAGGGGTGCTGGGTAATGGAGGGTGGTAGCAGAATCTGGAGGAGGAAGAGGGAAGGGGATCAGGAGGGATGGACAAAAGTTCAGGGTAGAGTCAGGTAGTACAGCCCCAGAGAACATCCGCAGGTTACAATAGCAAATAGGTTCAGTGCGTTAGAGTCAGCAGCTGAAAGTGACAGGGAAGAGATTCAGCATTTAGTGGTTGGGGACTCCAGGGTAAGGCCCTTAAGGCGAACATTCTGTGGGAAGAGGGACAGATGTATAGTCAAACCAGGGGCAAGAGTAGTTGATATGGGCCCTGTCATTGAGGCAGAACTTGGTAGGAGTAACCCGGAGACAGTTATACTACAGGTGGGGGTGAACGACATAGGACCTAGGCAGAGTGTGAGAATAGTAGCAGAGTACCGGAGCCTGCTGCAGAGGTTGAAGGAGTCCAGGAAACCAGTCATTGTGACTGGCATCCTCCCTCGCTGTGGAGCCAGTGAGGAGTGGTACTCGAGAGCTCTGTCTGTGAACAGCTCAGTTCAGAATTTATGTTCAGCTATGGGGCTTAGTTATGTAGACTTATGGGATCAGTTCTATGAGTGGCGTAGGTACTATATGAAGGATGGGCTTCACTTATCGGATGAGGGGGCAAGGGCTTTGGGAGATGCCTACAGAAGTGTCATTCAGGGAAACTAGGTAGGAGGGGGGGTTCAGGGACGCTAGTACTAGGGCATCAGGAAGTAAGCATTGGTAGAAGTTCATGTCAGAATAGGACAGTAGATCATAATTCCCTCAGAATTAGTAGAGTCAGCTCAAAGTATAAGATCACATGTGTGTTGCTGAATGCCCAAAGTATTAGGTCTAAATTTGATGAGTTTGAGTGTTATGTTGCCCTTGAAAAGCCTGATATAATTTGTGTAACCGAGACATGGGTTAGTGAGGGGTATAATAGGGATAGGCTACAGGATTTCGAGTTACAAGGGTATAACATGTTCTCATACTGCAGAGAATCACGGCAGGGGGGCGGAGTGTTTGTATATGTAAATAGCTTGTACTGCACTACTAGAGTTGATGATTCTAGTAAAGTAAAAGAAGTAGAATCAATCTGGCTTGACATTAAAATTGGTACAGAAAACAGAGTAAGGTTGAGGATAGGTGCATTTTACAGACCAGGGAATCTTCCAAGGAACTCCCAAGCTGAAACAGACCAAGATATTTGTGAGGAAATACGTAGGAACTTTCGGGCTCAGTGTCTTATTATGGGAGATTTTAACTTAAGAGGATACGAAAGTATAGCAGAGGAAACAAATGAGTAGGTTGTATAGGCAAATCTTTGAAGAATCTTTCTTTGCATCAGTTTGTAACAGAGCCAACCAGACATTGCTCCATTCTAGACCTTGTATTCTCAGACAACAGTGATCTAGTTAGTGACATAAGTATTTGTGCAGGTCTAGGAACCAGTGATCACAATATGGTTAAATTCAATATCTCATCAGAAATGAGGCCCAAAGATAACCTTATTATGGTTCCAAACTTCAGCCAGGCTGATTTTGATGGTATTAGAAATGACCTCGCACAGATAAAATGGAACGTTGAGTTGGCAGGTTTAGATGCATGTGAGGCCTGGAATGTTTTCAAAGCTAGATTAAGCCAAATTCAGAATCTGCATATACCCCTCAGGCACAAACGTAACAGAACCAAGGGCAAACCAGTTTGGCTTACCCCAGAAGTAAGGAGTGCTATACAAGCTAAAAGAAGTGCATTTGGCATTTTGAAGGGATCTTCACTAGATATAAATCAGAAGGCCTACCAGAATGCAAGAAATTCAGTTAAGAAAAAGGTCAGAGCAGCTAAAAGGGCAAAGGAACTTGATTTAGCTAGACATTGTAATGCAGATAGTAAGAAGTTCTTCAGTTTTTATAAGTTCAGTACAGTTTCCAAAAATATAGGTCCATTTAAGGTAGATGATGTGTTAGTTAGCAAGGACAGTGAAATGGTTGAAGTGCTTAATGATCAGTTTCAATCTGTCTTTACTATCGAGGACCAGAGTAGTATTGCAGCACTTCAGCCTGAGCTAGAGACAGAGGAGACTATAGGAGAGCTAGGTGGCATAAGTAGTGAACTTGTTCTAGAATATCTAAAGAAAGTAAGGCCTAACAAGGCAGAAGGACCTGATGAAATCCATGCTAGACTTTTAAGAGAATCTGAAAGGGAGTTGTCGGTTCCATTAGCCATAATATTTTCTAAATCACTCGCAGATAGTAAAATTCCACTTGATTGGAAAAGAGCAAATGTTGTTCCTATTCATAAAAAGGGAGATGGAAGTAAAGAGGAAAACTATAGACCGGTTAGTCTGACCTCATTAGTCTGCAAGGTGCTTGAATCAATCATCAAAGATAAGATTGTTGAATTCTTGGAGCAAAATGAACTCATCAAGGATACACAGCATGGCTTTAGGAAGGGCCGTTCTTGTTTAACTAATCTTCTGGAGTTTTTGGATGTTGCAACAGATAGCTTTGATCAGGGTAAACAGCTAGATGTAGCTTTTCTTGATTTCAGTAAAGCATTTGACAAAGTCCCCCATACAAGACTGGGGTTGCAACTTAAAATTCATGGGATCAGGGGCAAGATTCTGGATTGGATAGAAACGTGGCTTTCAGGACGCCAGCAAAGGGTTATATTAAATGGGTGCCAATCACAATGGAAGGAGGTTCTCAGTGGGGTTCCACAGGGCTCAGTCCTGGGCCCATTGCTTTTTATAGTATTTCTGAATGCAATTGAGAACAGTATAGACAGCAAAGTCTTGAAATTTGCAGACAATCTAAAAGTTGTCAGGATTATTAGAGGAAAAAATGATCAGGATGTTTTTCAATCAGATCTGGACAAGCTAGTTGAGTGGTCTGAAGCATGGCAGATGAAATTCAATTTGAGTAAATGTAAGATTATGCACGCTGGACGGGTTAGCAGTAAACATAGGTATGAAATGGGTGGGCAGAAAATGGAGCAGATTGAAAAGGAAAGAGATTTAGGTGTTGTGGTAAACAATAGACTATCAGCATCAGACCAGGTTGTAGAAGCTAGGAAAAAGGCACTTAGAATGCTAGGGGCGATTAACAGAAATGTTTCCTACAAGAGTGAAAAGGTAATAACAAAACTGTATTGTGCATACGTTAGACCACATTTGGAGTATTGTGTACAAGCCTGGTCTCCAACATATGAGAAAGATTGCTGGTTGTTAGAAAGAGTTAAAAAAAGGGCAACAAAAATGGTTAATTGTCTTGGTAGTTTACCTTATGAAGATAGATTAAAGAAATTGGGTATGTTTTCACTTAGATATAGAAGGCTAAGAGGAGATCTAATTGAAGTCTTCAAATTGGTAAATAGTCAGCATTCTGGATATTTAAAGGGTATGTTTGAGTTCAATAGGGAAAATCGAGGTAGAGGTCATCAGCATAAACTCATTATGAAACAAAGTAGGACTAGGCTACGACAGTCATTTTTCAGTAGAAGGGTTGTAGGACATTGGAATATGCTACCAGGGGATGTCGCTGATGCAGTGACACTTGCTTCCTTCAAAATTAGATTAGATAAATACTTTACAGAGAAGGGATTAGTTCATAAATACTCGTGGGATTAGCCTTCTTTTATGCAGGTAGAGTAAGGTGATTTGAAGGGGCGAGACTGGTGGAGGGGGGGGGATGGGGGTGGGGTGGGGTGCAACCTCGGATGGGCCCCAAGAGGCTCTTTGTTGCACTTTTCTTTTATGTCTTTATGTCTTTGTCTTTAAGAAACTTACCAGAAAACCGTCGCGTTCAATTCAGGGTCGCCCCGTTTCTATATTGGGATTTGCACCTTCTTACAATACAATTTCGCCAGCTCGGAATTCTGGCTTCTGATCCCGGCAATGCATCCAGTCATTCACGGTACTTAGAATCAGTCACTGAACCAACTCGGTGGTAATAACAGACCTTGGTAATAACCAGGGTGATAGAGGACGGGTGGAACGGATTTTAGTATGATTTATTTAGGATAATACTAGAAAAGTACTAGATTCACTACTATATACTAGTTTTTTTTAGTTCCATCTAAACATATGGTAGCTTTACCCAGGAGCGAAAGCCGCGCAGGTATTACGAAAGCTCTTAGAGTAAACGAAACAATCGAAATGCATTATAGATTATTCATATTTGTCGCTAGCTTCTGTAGACTGTAGGTACGTAAGGCGCTGTAAAAAATTAACTGTTAAGTAATAAGTTGTCGGGTAGAGCTTGATCTGTTCCATTTGCAATTCACGTTTTTTTTACCCGGCTATGCCCTACTGTGTTGTGCCTGGCTGTACCAATAGTACGGAGAAGGGTATTTCAAATCATTTGGGGACTGGCTAGTGGCTACCACCGTCTTCCTCGTGATCCCAAAGTGGCCGATCTTTGGTGGCAATTAATTCGACAAGATGCAGCAAGGGAAGAGGTTAAAGTCCCTAGGAATTGCTTTGAACATTTCTTGGAATCCTGCTTCAAAGAGCTTCACAGATTTGCCGCTGAAAGGACGAGCTTCACAGATTTGCCGCTGAAAGGACATATTCTAATGCATGTGCACAAAGACCAAAAAGATAATCATACAGCAAAGTGATTGTAATAGCCATGGCAGAGTTTTCTGCTTTCAACCCGGAACAAACGCTCTGCTTTGTTTACAAGCCTGCCTTCAACTGTGCCACTGCCGCATGTGCCAATTTCTGTGCCTGCTGACAAAACACTTGTACTGCACCTACTTGTCGCAGCAGCAGAGCTGGCGCTTGTTAGCAGGAGTATGATGTCACCTGGTATGACATGGTGATGCATGAATGATGTTTTGCAATATGATGCACAGGGAAATGGATGTATTTATATTTAAACATATGAGAATGTTCGGGACAAAGGACATAATTGGTGTAAGTGAAAATTATTGTATGTCTCCACTCTCCACCTAAATAAGCAGAATGACTGGGCATATCTATTTACCCTCATTAGGTTGCATATCGTCACCAACCTTTGATTTAGCTATGCGTGCTCTAAGACCTTGAAGACCTTTAAGAAAACTTAATTTCATGGTGAGGACGATTTAAACGAAAATAAAAAGGAATCGCTTGAAATGACCCATTGATGCTGATTCCATCGTTTTCTTTAAAAAATGATTGATTCCAACTGATTCCTATTACACTCAGATGTCAACGGAATCAAATCCGAATCCGAATACAGTACAAACAGAATCGATTCCGGAATCGGATTCAATTCCACTGGAATGAAGCACAAGCCTGGCCTGTGATGCAGAATGGTTATTGATTTGACTGACTGAATCAATTGGAATCGTTGAATCAAAATTCCTTGAATAAAACCAAATTGATTCACCACCAGATCTTTATATTCATGAATCGTGATTGAATCAAACCCTGCATGTAATCAAGGCTGATTGAATAACAAGATTTAAAGACTTAACGATTCAAGTACACATGGTAAATTGTGCAAATACAATGTAGTCCTAGTGGCTACATTCATTTATACTGAAATATGATTGCTGTAACAATGTTTTAATGATCATTTATGTGTATGTTTCCATTTGTATTGCTTCGACGTAAATACAACATATATTTAAATAATGTGGGATAGCGCTTTTTTGAGGCTCATAATGTATAATAGAGTTAATAAAAACCACAGCCTCATACTATGTAATATATTAATACAAAAATGAGACAAAAGAGACAACAGTTTCAGGCATGGCCTTTGCACATGTGGTCACCGAAAGGAGTGTCCCTGGTTTTGTTTTTGGCATCGCGGAGATGCTCATTAAAGCGCAGTCTCAGAAGCCTCTTTGTCTCCCCTATGTAGTTTGAGTCCTGACATAGCATGCATTTAATTTCATATACTACGTTTTTAGTGGTGCATTTTCCATCTACCCCTGCTACACATGCGTTACATATTTTGTTCCCTGAGGGGCATTTTGGTGGGTGGAGTGCTGAATTCACGAACATACTGGATGTGGTTTGCCCCTTCTGCCACGCGATTTTGATTGGGAGTCCAGATGAGCGAACTTTGACATTGATTCTGCGAGAGAGGTCATCATCAATGAATGGAAGTGAGACGAATGTCGTGTTTTTCTTCTGTCTTTCCGTGTCTTGTTTGTTGTTGAGTTTCTCTATATTTTTCACTTTGAAGATAGCCCGTTTTATGATTCTTAGTGGATAGCCGTTGGAAAGAAAGATCTTTGTTACCTTTTGTATACCATGTTCTATGGCTTCTTCGTTGGATCCTGTTCTTTTAGCGCGCGTAAGTTCTGAATGGAGCACCGCTAGTTTGACTTGTATGGGCTGTGCAGACGTGAAATGAATGATGATTGGAGAAGCCATGGGTTTGAAATATAATTCTGTGCTGTACTGGCCTGCCGCCTGTGGGTGTCACTGTGATAAGGGTATCTAGGAACGGTACACTTGAGTTTTGGTTGGTGTCGGTTCTTTCCAGAGAGAACTTTAGAGAGGGATGGAATGAATTAATGAACTGGTAATATTTGTCCAGTGCGTCGGCGCCATGGGTCCATACCCCGAGGATATCGTCTATATACCGAAGGTATAAGACGGGTTGGTCGCCTGGAGAGGAGAGGATAAGAGACTCTATCGTATGCATGAAACTAATGGCTATTGGTGGAGCGACCCTGCTTCCCATGGCTATCCCTTTGGTTTGTTTATCAAACTCATTGCCGAATCTCACATAGTTATTGTGTAGGCAGTGCTGAAGGAGAGTTTTTAAGTTGTCCAAAGTGAGGCCGAATAAGTCAATTTGATTGCTGTGTTCATGGATCATGTTGCAGACGGCGGTGATGGCTTCGTCGGTGGGTACGTTGCCATACAGGTTTTGGACATCCATGGTGAAAACGATGGCACCTGGTGGAAGTGAGTCTGGATATTTGTTTTTTAGGGTCGATAGGTACTGTTCGGTGTTTTTTAGATGTGCCGGTATGAAGGGAAGGAGCTGAGTGATGATCCTTTCTAGAAACCATGACAGTTTGTCGAGTGGATCGCCACACGCGGACACTATGGGGCGCAATGGAACGTTTTCTTTGTGATTTTTAGGCAGGCCATAAAGCTCTGCTGTCCGTGATGAGTTCGGGATTATCTTTTTAATCAACTTTTCATGAACTAACGTGTCCATGGTGTTATGGATCACTCGTTTGGTCATGGCCTCAAGTTTGGGTGTGGGATTTTTCTGGATGTTCTCATATTGTGCCACGATAGGCTGAACCTTGTCTATGTAGGTTTGTTTTGGCATTACTACTAAACCCTTACACTTATCGGATGGTTTGAAGATAACCGAATTGTCCTGCCTTGCTGCTTTTAGTGCCAGTTTCTCCTCCTTTGTGTGGTTAGACCCCCTAGTTTGATGCGTTTTGTAAGCAGTCAGTATTTTTTGCTTTAGTTTTCTTATCTCATATTCAACTGGCTGTGGGGCAGTTGGTGCCATCTTAGTATCTGTGTCAGAAAATCGAGGGTTGAGAGCACAGGCGGAAGTTTGTGGGTCAGGTGGGTTTTCATTATCGCGATGATTCATGGAACCTCTTTCTTCGTTTGGACTGGTACTGAGGGTGGTGCTATTTATTGTGGTGGCCGGTTGTGTGGACTTTTGTATGTCTTTTGGTGCGTCGTTCCTGGTCGCTGCCTGCGATTCAATGAAGTGACGCTAGCGAAGCGCAAAGGCGCCCCTCTCAAAACCGATCTCAGCGTCCTCAATTACTCGTTTGTTAACAGTTCTAGACAATGCGAACTTGGGTCCCATATTTAGGACTCTGGTAAGGGTAGGCGACAGAGGTGTGCTGGTTAGATTGTGCACTCTGCTTGCGTCAGGTGTTGTTTGTTGTGCAGATGTTTGGAGTAAAGCGGGGTCCCCTTGGCTGGCAGGTGTTGTCTGTGTTTGCGTGATGTCATGTTGGGTTTTGTGAGCTGTTGTAAGGGCTGGTGGTGCAGGTGTGCCGGTTAGATCATGAATAGCATTAGTGTCAGGCGTTGTGTGTTGTGAGGATGTTTGGAGTGCTGATTGGTCCTGGCCGGTGAGCGTAGGTCGTGTTTGCGTTGTCACAAGTTGACTTTTGCGAGGTGTGACTGATCTATATATAGTTCCTGTTTGTACATAGTTGTCAGCATTCACGGCGCATACATTGTCTGGTACATCCGCAATAGTCTCAATGATGTCCAAGGCATCATACCAAAGGTATTTCTCGGCTAAACTATCATCACATTGAGTAGCATCGGTTGAGCTATCTAAGGCATCAAACCATATCAAATCACTGCTGTCTGTAGCGAAATCATGTGTAGTTAGTTCTTGGTCAAGTTCTACAGCGTCATACCAAACATCATCATCATCGACATTGGTCACAGAAACATGCCATAACATCTCGTTAAAGTCACTTGTACAGGTTACGTTGACATTGCTCACCTGATGACTTGCCTCCACAGTAGTGTTTTGCTGGTACAGGATATCCTTTTCTGGTCTGATGACTTTCTCTCTCTTTCTTGCGATTCCGTCCTGTTGCATCTCCGGCGATGTAACTTTTCTTCTACTTCCACTTGCATTATTGTTCTGGGTAACATCGTTGCGAGCTGGTGTCGAGACGACGCTTCTTTCTTCATCTCCTGGTTCTTTTGTTTGTCTTGTCACTCTTGTCATAGTCTCACTTGTAGATGTAATGTTTGGCTCAGCAGGCATTGCAGACTTCTGGCTACCGTTTCTTCCGGTTGTGGACTTGTTCTTACTGTTTCGCATGTGATTGTCTTGTATTAATTTATGATACTTCTGTTGCAGTCTCTTCCTGTTCTGTTCTACTGTGGTCCAAAACAGTCTCTGTGCTTCATCTAGTGCCCATTGTACCAACGGATGTTTGTTTCCAGATATCTCTTTCCTCAGTCTTTCTCTATGTCTCCATAAGAATGTTCGGTGCCGGAATGCGTCTTGTATCGCTTCTTTTAATGTTGAGAGGGAGAAATGATCCACCTTGTTCTGGAAAGATTCACTCTTGCTAATCTTCCTTGCATTTTTGGTTGAATTTGTGATGAATTTGGGAATTAACCTTGCTGTTTTTGCACTCTAGGAGAAATATGATGCGTTCTTGCGTGTTTGCGTCTTTTACAGATGTTTTTAGAATTTCTATTAGCGCTGATGATTGGTTAAA